>NIUQ01001750.1:0-27291 GCA_002796945.1 Plectus sambesii
GTAAACTCTGTAAAGTAGATGAGTCTTCTGCGGACTGCGATATGAACCAAACATGTCATCAATGAACGGTGCGTAACCGCCTTTCCAAGCCATAGTTACGTCGATGATATATTTTATTGGAGCGCTGCATCCGTTTTCTAAACAGATCTTCTAATTATGATTATTTCTCAAAACTCGTAAAATCTATTCATTAAACTTGAATACGGTATGAAAAATATCAATGACCTCAAATCAGAGAATCTAAAAAGTGAGCTTAAAATGTATAGCAATTGTGAATCCAGGTTACTAATTTGAGTTTGTTCAGCATGCTAATTACTGGAGGTCAGACCAAAGAAAATCCTTCACTGGCTGGCTTCTATTCATGTCATCTCTTAAGGAACTACTCGTATGGTTTATAATTCGATCTTTAACTGCATTTAATATGGAATTATGAGAGCACTATTTGAATCGCATTCACGACATGCTATTTTTTCTCGCTCATCCCTCAATTATACAGTGAAATTTTGCTCTATTTGTAAGTTGTTAATAATCTCGCTCATTAAAGCCCATCTTGAACTTTTATGTTTAATCTTCCACCGTCGAAACTTCAGAAAATGTTGCAATTGCCATTATAGCAAAATAAAAAGATATTTTCTGACTTTCTTTTGAAAATATTCTAACTATCCATAACAAATTTTAAGTTACTAGCTAGCTTTGCTGATTAAAACAAATACGGATAATTGTTAAGACATTGGTTAATTATGGGCACGAACTTTACACAAAACATGAGTTCGCATGAGGAAAGTTCGCATCCGACAGACATCAATACATCTCTGCTCTGGAGAATATAAATCAAATTGTCAAATAAATTGGGCTTGATGCTCATCTCAATCCGTTCATCGAGTCATTTCTGATTAATACCGCACCTATTTTCTTTTTGTTCTCGTCGAGAACCGTCTTGAGCGCTGCAATACGCGGCAGAGCCGAGTGATTCAAATGAGGAAATCCGTGCTCTTTCGCGTATTCCTGAGACTTGAGCTTGTATTTTGGCAACGTTGCGCCCTCGGGGTACAGAACCAACCAGTCCATATCCCTTTTGAAGTACACGTCTTTGAGATGACGCTTGAGACGGTTCATTTCAACCTGCGGCCGGCCGACTTGTACAAAAAAGTTGCCGTGGTGCGCCCAGGCGATGCCTAACGGACACCAGCGGAGTGCGGGAAATTTGTACACCATCCAGACGGGCTGAAAGATTTTCGTTTATATCAAAATAATTATCACATTTAGCTACGGATTTTTGAAAAATTATTTACACACCGCTCCGTGTCCACTCGACTTTTTGGCGAACGCTGACAACAAAGGAAAGTGATCGGCATGCGATTGATGATTGATCATGACAAGGCATTTTTCCGACGACAGCGCATCTACATCATCACCATATTCCAGAACTGAAACAGTCTAACACCGTATATCACACGTTTTCGCATCAATCAATTACGCTCGTAATGTCTTTCGTTTCGAATTCTCCCTGTTTCTTAGATCTAATATTCGCATGACCTACAGTGTATAACTGAGTGATAGATTTCTCAATTTTTGCTCAGCACTCCGTCTCATTCAAGAGCTTTTATACATTTGCACGGTTATCAGTATGTCGCTCAAAAAGATTACTTACTTTCGAAACCGCTCGTGCACGCCAGCACGCCAAACATCTTGTTCATATTTGAGCAAAGGAAGTTTTCGATTCTCTTGTACAATTCCGGTCTGAAACATACGTTGTATAAATTCCGATAAAGGACCTTACATCAGAAGGCAGTATAGCAGATAATGTCATTGCATTTTGGTTTGAACAAATGTAAAGCATCTTTGAAAGAGCATATTTTCGACAGTATTACAGTTTTCATTGAATGTTAAAGTAAATGGAAATTTAGTATATATACCACAACAGTTGTTTTGCCAATTCTAAAACGAAGACAAACCGTACGCGATAATTCGCAGTGGAAGAAACGCCAGGCATGTCATAAGATAGGCAGTCGGACCAATAACAATTGATAATGTGAGCCAATAAGTTGCTCGAAGAAATCTGGTAACTTTTTCATAAGGGCTATCGCTCTCCAGCTCTCCAAACATTTTTGCAGCTTTTTGATCCTGCATAATGAGAATTTCAGTTAACATAATACAGCAGCTATATATCGTTGACAACGCAATAAAAAGACTCGCAGTAATCGCACGTCATGCGTTCATTTCTCTATTATTTTTTCACTATCACTGCCATAAAATATACTGAGCATTATTCATTTTGTAATTTATACAGTTGTGATACTGCCATGGACCTATGTTCAGTTTGATTTTGAGAAAGAGCGCGCGAAAAAGATATTTATGCCTTATTAGACACTTGGAGCGGTGAAACAATTAGAAATATAGACTGAACCATAAATAAGAAATAATATGCTACTCTCAAGTACGACATGGGCAATTGGATAAAATGAGCGAGTTAACTCATGGGACACGCCTTTATGTAACTGAATGAATATGATAATTAAGAATAGCCGTTGGAACACCTCAGTTATATACATCTATGATAATTATCTCGGTCCCGTTTGAAAGAAGCGTAGATACTATGACACGCACAAAGCTGAAATCATCATGCGGGAAGTGAAAATCGATAGTTTGGGACCCACCAGACAACTTGGGAGAAACACTCAAATCCGAAGGTTTTCTGCTAGGTTCCTTAACTCCATCGCTGTACAAGCAGCATGACGGAGAACTAGATTTGAGTCAGACAAGAAGGCGATGGTTGGATGGCACACACCGTCTAGTGCCCCTATACCTTTTCGAAGAAAATTTTATTAACAGCTCTATTCAAGCAGTGGGTCCGAGGGGCGTGACTGAACAGTTTTCCATCCCTTCCTCCTGTTCTCTGGGTCTAGCAACGCCGCTGGCAGTATTTGGCCTATATTTTATATGTACGAGTGTTTCTATGGGCAGTCTTTAGATGCTGAACAAAAATGAAACGTGCCGTATAGCACATCGCGTTTAACTCTTTGCACCTCTTCTGGGCGAACTGGGATAAGCGCGACTTTATTTACACCTAAACAGTCAGATAGCTGAGCAACCTTTGAAACTGTACTGAAGAATCTTAAGAGTGGTTTACGACCTTTGTACCTTATAAACACTTTTTTATCGCTATAACTTAGTTTGCTTTGGGCATTAGGGAAGCAATGTTGGCTCAGACGTGATTCTATAAGTATTGCACGTCAAATTTAAATCTGGTACCAATGTACTATCAGCTTATTTCGTTTCATACTATATTCAGAGTAAAGATCATAAAAATAACTTTGATTTTGAAACGAACAAAAACCTATTTTATTTATTCCAGCTCCGTAAGATAACAATAACTATTGATTAATACTTCGACAGCGTTAAACAAGCAAAGGAAAAGTTGAGTACGTATTAGGTCGTGCCGTATATTCTGTCGTTTTACGAAAACTTTGGATTAATATATCACAGCGAAAAATGATCGCTGTGGGNAGCAAAGGAAAAGTTGAGTACGTATTAGGTCGTGCCGTATATTCTGTCGTTTTACGAAAACTTTGGATTAATATATCACAGCGGAAAATGATCGCTGTGGGCTAAATGTTTTTTCATTTTGTAGCTTATCTTTTGGGTTATAAAATGAAAAATATTTAATCCACTGCGATCATTTACCGTTGAGATATACTAAATTGAAGGTTTCATAAAACGCCAGAATATATTGAACGACCTTATATATAGAAATAGTGCTTAGAGAGCAAAACTAATTTTCCTAAAATTGAGCTTCTCACTTCGATGAGAATTTTCACTCAATTTATACCTGCCAGTCGTCACTGATTGGTGCTTTTCATTCTGCGTTTTATTGCGTAAAATGACGTAGCCTCTAGGTTTGTACGAATCGTAAACAAGTATTCAGCTACCGCTGAAAATCGATTTCCCTCGCTCGGCTCGACGAGCTGCGTAGGCTGACAAAATAGCGATCGATTTTTAGTGTAACAGCGACTCTTTACTTAAGCCACGTGATTTTACTCTGCGCTCAATAAACAACAACAAACTACTAACACTTGCGCAAGTGTACTCGCTGAGGTATTCTGTTTCACGGACAGCTCTTTTATCACTAAAAATTCTATATTCTTCACCTTGCAAGCATTGTAAAAGTGGTATAGTGTTCACTGAGATATGGCTGTCTATAAATAGTTTCACAGGCAACAGAGTGCTTTTTTCACGTCAACTTAACTCATTGAAATTTTGTACCACAATCAAAATAGTTGAATGCTTAAACACAAGAAATTTGATATAACTGTGCGATCAAAGGTTGGTTGATTGAGGTGTATTACTCATAGCTTGCGACATCATTTTCAGCATAAAATAATGGCCTACTGACTGAAGAGGTAGGATTCGACTGTGAGGGTCGCCACATAACGCCGTGAAGAAGGGCTTATGATAACAATGCTCACAAACAATGCTTCATGTGATAAAAATGTTTGCTGCATTGGCACATGGCAGCAACGCTTTGGCTTGTGACGCACTCCGGCGCGCAACGGCATGCAAAAGAACGTGCCATAATCGTAGCAACGCGGCGCGGCGTGTAATTCAGTGTCCTATCACAACAGCCGATCAGATGGACTGACGCATACGTATCCATGTTTTGCCCTGATTTAAAGTAAATTCATGTGGGCACTAGCTGACTAGGATTGCTCATAATGCAACAGACATAATACCGCAGCTTAAATGTAACTTTCATTTCGACTACGTGAAACGACATATAACTAACTACCCGTTGCCTTTGTAGCACGCTTCATTATAGCACCCCGACCCGTGATCGCGCAGCATCGGTACGCCTGACTTTGTTACAGCCGTAATACCACCATCTTCACGGGCTGACCGCAATGAATTTTCGCAACTTTTCTGATGGTGATAACGTTACAATTGTAAAAAAAATAAGAACTGTCGCAATTCAGTCGAAGCATTTACAACTTTTCTTTTCACAAAAAACAGCCAATCAGTACAACATCAACAACGAACTGGAATGACATTTTCGCTCAGTTGTATTACAAACACGATCAATACGTTAAATTTATTCACAGTTAAAGCATGTCGGTGCCCTAAAAGCAACAAAGTGATGCTCGTGCCTCCGAAATTTGATCGAAAAAATCGTGATACACTTTCATTACCTAACTTTTAATAGTCGCAGAAAATGACATTTAAAGCAGCACTGGTTGCAAGCTATGTTTTTGATTTATCTTATAAAACCGAATAATACGAATGGGAGTCATAAAAACGAGTCTCCCCCAGTGGCCCGCAGTCTTAGCCAAAAGTGCTGGAGATGCATCAACATATTTCTTATTGCAAGTCATTTTAAAATTTACATTAGACATATGTGGCGTTTTGTGAACCGTAGAGCAGCGCAATCCCCAATTGTACATTTTTTGCGGGACTCACAGGGTGCCAGAAATATTCCCATTTCGGCACAGCCAAAACCGGCAATGAAAGACGGCATTGAGTGCATCACTTGGTATAAAATTGGCACAAAAATGGCAAGTAGGTATAAATACACGTATATGCATACCAAATTTTTGGCAGTTTGACTGATACATGAACGGCGCGAAAGATTTTCTTTCACTTGTCTCAAGGAATGATATCCATTTGACTTGACAACCTGTTGCAGTCTTGGTCTATGATATCGGTCAGGAGGGTTTAGTGCGGCTCAAACTGCCGGGAAAGAGATGACAAATTCTGCAAAAAATTTCATATTATATCGTACTTTTAGGAACGAAAGAAATTTATTAGGCTTGGATTATCCCTATAATGCTGACCAGGCATGTGAATCGGGGTAAGAAGCAAAATATTGCCCTATAACTCATACCGCAATCGTGCCAATGAACCTTTCCACGAAAAAGTGATATGTAATCTTAATTTGATGAGAATTTTTACAGTAAAAAACTTCATACATCTGCCTCCCCTTTCCATTTCAACTCTTAGCCTTGTCTGCGACTGCAGAACATATTAGCATATCTGCAGACTTATTTTAGAACAAGAAGGTATTGTATATGCATTAGAGAACAGAAAAAGGAAGCACCACCCCTTAATGACGTAACGTGCTTACCATCAAATTGCAGTTGTTTATCTTTATTTTTATCGCTCAAATTGAAAGCATCGAGCAACTTCTTCTCCGAAAACCTGTACTTGGTTGCAAAGGCTGCCGCCTCTGCCAACGATAGCTTTTGATTGCCGTTAGTGTCTGCCTCCTAAAATCACAGTACTTTGATTGCGCACTTCTTCGCTTTGTGCACAGGTGAGCGTAGCGGCGGACCGCTGAGTGGTAGAGAAGAGGTTGTAAGCCAAATTTCGAGGAAGGCGCAATATTATCGTTATAAAAAAATTAACAGATCTCATTCGTATCAGGCAAGGATATCCCAAGAACAGGCAATGATGGGACCTCCCTCCCTTCACAGTGAACCATCATTATTGTTCGAATATTGTGACGACACAAGGTTTACGCCTCGTAATCTCCACCACTACTCTCTAATCTTCCAACAAATATTTCTGGAGATTAGTAGTGCAACATATCAGTTAAAACTCTGCCCCTTAACTTACGAAGAAGTGGGTAATTTGAAGACACGCATCTGCCTACAATTTCACTCTCATGACTGCGTCATAACATTACGTAACGATGCGCGTCCTTCGAACGGCGTGACCCGATCGTGACACTTTAATGCGAGGCACAGCAGATGCGATCGACATGTTTGTAAAAATAAAAGTTCTGCACGCCCAGAGGAATGTAAAGTTTATTCTAAGATATCACTTAGGTGAGCCGCGCCCCCCAACCCCAGCCAAAATACACTGCGACACGCACGCAAATGTGATTCTTTGATAGATTACGTTGCTATTAAAATGATCAAAAACCAGTTTTATTATTATTATTAGAATTTAATACTTACAATGCAATGTTTCACAACCAATAATTCATATTACTTTGATTGCTCACTTTGCTGGAATGACTTAAAATACTCGCAAGCTGTCCGTAAAAGACATTTAATCTAACTGAGAAAAAAATGGCGTGCTTGCACTGTTTTCATGCCTCAAAAACAAATAAACCTATGTCGAATGTTACTATGCATCTATTGCTCTGCGATTGCTAGTCGATTTCAGAGCATAGTAATGACATACCGATCAAGTTTATATTGCCCGGCAAAAGCTCATGTACAGAGGTTCATCCACAGGTCTCTTGAGTGATATTGAAAACCATCGTTGCTCAGTGTATAATTAAGATAATTTCTAACTTACGTCAAAATATCGCCTAAAGCGCATGGCGATCATGTTTCTTTCTTGGTTCTTTTGCTTGGCTTGCCTTTTCAACGTCAGTAGGTATTCGAACAGAGTTATTTTGCCATTTTCTAAAACATATCTATTCATTTCGGTGCATCTGCAAAACGGAAAAGTACATCGCGTTCACGTGCCATGGTACTGTACACGGATCACGACTCAGGCTTCTCTTTAACACAGATGGAGGAAGAAGTAGGGATAGCAGACATGGAACAATCCGGTTTTGATTAATCAAGATTACTGCCCTAAAAAGTCTCATGGCCGCTTTGATTTATGCCCTTTCGTCATCTCTTGCTGCTAGAATGCTGCCGCTCAGCCACAAAGCATGTTTGAATGTACTTTTTACATCAAACAATTGCGGAGATTACGCTTTGAACATGCAGACTGGACTGGAGGGGATTGAAAATGGTAATTACTAAATCTCTTTGAGCGTGCTGCACTCATCGTAGTCTAGTCGTGATTATCTTGTATATCATATTATACAACTTACTATCAGTGTCCAGATCTTTGAACCATTCTATCACGCCGTCATTGGAGAAGTCGATGCCGGCCGGGTCGTAAGCCCTGATCGCCTTGTGCAACTCTATCAACGTCACCTGGCCATCCTTGTTCTTATCCGTGAGAGCAAATTCCTCTTGATCTGAAAATTTTGAATTCTAATAATTTTATCAAAGTTTCAAATTAAAAGAGCAATTTTTTGCAGATATATTATTTTTTATGATACACAGTGGAGGGCAGAAGCTGGATATCGAGGATGTTTGGGGATACGGGCTTGTCTAAAGACAGAACAAGATGCACTGAATAGCAATTCTTTCGTCCTATAAAACCACTCTCGTTGGCAAAAGACAACGAATTTCTGGTGAATTTCGTTGCAATCGCGCACAATATTTGCTAGCAAAATTTATTTCAGTTAATTTATAAAAATGGTTTTCAACTTTTTCATACGCGTAAAATATGCCAATCGCAGCGAACCAGGTCAGTTAATCTATCGGAACGCGAACGGCCACACGCAAAGAGAATCGCCAAAAATGTTCCTGACAGGTCTAGTCGGGTGTTCAATGTGATAGAGCCTGCCAACTTGACAAGTTCACGGCGAACGGCCTGCCACTCAGTCCGTTACGAACGAACACGCCGTTCAGGCTTCAAAACACTTTCATCCTGATAAATAAGCAACCCTAATTCGAGGTGCTATAAGGTCGAAGGTAGACTTATCCTGGAGATCAAGGCAGTCGCGCAACTCGTCCATACTCGTAATCAATATTTTCGTCAAACTATCATGTTACAAGATGACAACCACAAAAACTAATGCAGAAAAGAACAAAAGAGGTGAGATGGTATAAATTTGTGAACTAGATTACAGCAACAACAACATAAATGACATTCATCAAAGAACTTTACACAGAAACGAACGTTAATTAATGGCAACTTATCAAATGGCCTTCAACGCAAAACTTGGCACATTATGGAACCTGTAGAAGGTACAAATTCCAAAATGTCTTTTTAACCTAGCACAAATCTCAAACTTTTATTTGGGATCAGATGGATGAGGGCACGTTGGCCTCATCCTCGTCAGGCTCAGACCTCAAAGTATCGTCATGTCCTGCGGCGCTCGATCATTCGGATTAAAACAGCGACGCAGTTTCTCCCGCCAAACAAAATTCGCCGGCGGATCGACCGCAGGAGCCGACGAATCTGACCGAGAGTGTCGGTCGTTTACTCACTTGGGACGTTTTCCGTGTCACATCCGTTCACCATGTTAGACTGAGGTCGTTAAAGGAATCTTGCGAGTCTTTACAGTCGTGTAAACAGACAAGGTCGCCCTGCTGATCGGCGGTCGGGGATCATCGGTCGCCGTCGAATTCCGCTCGTAGTACATAAGTAGTACGCGCGAATCTGAGGTGGCGCAGCATACGCGTCTTTTGTAAAAAAAACATTGATGCGCAGCACGTTTAGATCACGGCGGGGAGTGAAGCGACGGTGGCCAACGCGAAGGAAACGTTGATTAGAAAAACGGCGAGATGGCACAGTATCGTTTACAATTAGGGTTGCAAAAGAATGTTCAGAAGCATTCATGTTCAATGCACTACTATGATTCTTCCTTTCGCCGATACCTTCCAGACAACTTGCTCTAAACACTGTGTTCATTACAGGACGCACTCTCTAACAAAATCGCTATGTCAAGCCTGCGCATATCTTTTCGTTATCATTTGCGAACGTTTCACACATCCTCAATAGTTTCATTTTCGATCAAGTGCCTTTACAAAAGAGTCAGAAATCAGAATGTCTGTATCATGCTGCACTTCATGGCATCAAAGCATCTAAATATACTTGCAAATTTTTGAATGATGAAATAATTAAAAATAATATATTGAGTTCTGAAATGAATAATTAAAAATATTGCAACTGCATCTTTTATCATAAGTCATAATTTTTAGGTTTGACTTTTCACCCTCTATCATGTTGTACTTCTGGTAATCCGAAAAACGTTCATTGCACGGATTACCATAAGACACTCGTTTCTGGGCGCATCGACCGGCCGAGACATCTCTTCGGAGGTCATAAAGAAGGATATGACTAATGGCCGTGATGTGAGCAAAGCAAAGCGGGACGATAACATTGCGACGATATTCAGGGTGAACTTGGTTCAGGGACGCATTTGGTGGTTCAGGGTCGGGCGGTTTCTACTTTCAGTCGGTCGAGACGGGTATTGGAGGCCGTCGACGACAAAAATAGCACCACTTGTTCAGGGCAAGGCGAGAGTTGAAGGACATATTTGTTGATGTTGCCAACTACGGCCAACTGCACACAGACACGCATGCACAGCTGCGTTCGGTGTAAACAATCTGATTCGCGCGTGTGAAAACACGGGTTTAGAGCGATTACTTACCTCACGATTAATCATTTACAACTCTATGTTTAGTTAGTATCGCTAACGACATTTATGCCTGAAGCTGTCTAATATAAGAATGTTTTTAACAATTGCAATAGGGCACGATTGTAGTCGATTTTGACTGGCCTGATGACAAAACCGCATTAAGGGGTTCAAATCTCAAAAAAGAGAAGTTATCCATTTCTGCTACTTTTGGGAAATTATGGAAGCCGCTCAGTCTTTGACAAGTTTGTCTTTGAAAAAATTTCACACGCCTTGTTAGCATACCAAGGTCAGATAGCAGTATTGTATGCATGGAATAATATAAAGCGGCCTTTACCACTAGTTCCGCTTTAGTGATGCTGTCTAATCGAGATCCATGGTTAACATTCACTTCCAGCAGTTTTCTTTCCATTCTCAGTCTTACTTGTCGCGCATGTTCAGCAGTAAAAAGATCATCGTAGCCTTCACAGATCATTTTCTCCTCCCAAGCATCCATTTGTTCCTCATATATAGACAGTTCTTGCTCGTACTGTTTAAAATACTTCTAAAATAATAACAGTTGTAGAGAGTACGAACTATCTGTCCACCCCCACCATGCTCTTACCAATTTTTCTTCCTCACTCAATGCTTCCCATGCTTCTTTGCCCGTTTTCCAAGCATTCTTCATATGCTTGACATCATCAGGACAATTTTCCCGAAACTCTAGACTGAACCGCGCTTTTGCATTCAACGGTCTCTTTGGCTTGCCAAACTTCAAGCCAACCTGAAAAAGCAAGAAATGGCATATTTAGAAAGACTTATGCGTATTGAAACTGAACTCTACCCAAAGTAGAATACAGTTTCATGATTATGCTTAGATTTCGACCAACAACAACAAAATTCGTCTAAATAAAACAGAATAGAGCAAATTTAAAGATTACTTGGAGCAGAAGTGCTTTGAACAACTCATCGTAGCATATACAACTGAAACAGTTCCACAACTAATAAGTATCTATTCCTAATGAGTTAGCAACTGAATACTCTACCATACCTTATGCTGAATGGATCGGGATTCTTTGCGCGGGTCATCTGACGGTTTCAAATAGATGAGCACTCTATGGCCTTCTGCAATCATATGATTTTTCCATATGTATTCTCTTTCTAAGCGCGCCTGTTGTTCTTCTTCCGATTCATCACAAAAATACTTCTAAAACAAGCAAAGAATTTTACATTCTAGCGCAAGGACATTGTTTTACATATAGCCACAGTCGTTTCATACATAAGTGCAGGAATATAGAATAAGCATACAATAGTTTCAACATGGCTGCCCGCTATCACTTGGGTTGAATATAAAAGGGTAGTGTACAAAAATACCTCTTTTAGAATATCCATAAAAAATTCATGGAGTTGACAATAAATGTGATAGGGGTCTGATTTTAAAAAACTGGTATAACTACAGTTGCAGGAAGATTAAGGATCAGTAAGTGAGCAGATTTTAATTTTATACCAAGAGCAGAATCAAGAACTATTACACTGAAAGATGATATAATAACTTTGTGCGATTGGCTTCTAACCCATTTTAAGGCCATTTTCTCTAAATTTTCTCTTCTCTATATAAAGTATGAAGTGTTTGATTATAGTTCAATGCTTACTGCTTTCTCCTCTGTAGTTAGGTTTTGCCAGGCATCAACAGCAGCTGCCGAATGTCCATACAATATCTGATGCTTCTCACAGTAATCTTGCATAAATCGAGCAAATCCTTTGGGATTTACAGGTGGTTTGCCCAGACTCTCTGCCACCTATAAGAAAACAATATTCTCGCACGTGTTATATTATTGTAAATAAATATCAATAATTGCTAGAGAGATCATTTCAATCATATTCTCTCATCTAGTAGGTATAAAAATCAAGTTCCTATATTCAATACAACATGTTTACCAAAACTTGATTTTAAATTTAACTGCTCTAAGGATCTCAATAGACATTTCCCATTGCAACTGAAGCCACACATGATTCTCTATCTCATGCAATGCATAAAATCAACTTTAGGATCACAAACTTTAGAAGATTTACATTTCATATTGGTGTCTCATTCAGTGCGCAAAGCGGAACTTTAGTCTGACTGAATTTAACTACCATATCTCTCCATATGCAAAGTATCTTTTGACTCAACAGAGGCATGCAGCATGTCCCTAAAGGTACTATATATTTGTGATGCATGTTAAAGTTAGCCTATGCTAACATTACGTGTTTACATCGTACATTAGAAGTCTATATCTGTTCAACATCTGCAATCTGAAACGCTACGAATTTTTGAACATAATAGTCTCTCGACCTCAGCCCTAAGTTAAAGTATTACTTGATGGGCAGTACATACATATCATATAAAGTATATTATCATACCTCAGATCTTTCGGCACTTAATAGCAATTCTTGACCGCCTTGCTCACAAATTTTCTTGTACCACTTTCGCACCTTGGCATAGTATATCTCCATTTCAACAGCATACTTTTTCATATACTTCTAAAATACTATATTTAGCATTGTTCACTGCGCTACTACTATTAAAGGACCGAAAATCAAACTCTCATTGGAAGAAGATAAATTAATCCATGAAAAATAATCATAAGACAATCAGGAATGTACAGTAATTTATTAGCATGGATCTCAATTTAAAATATCCCCAAAGAACTCTATCAGTTCCTAATATTCATTGATATGAACAGGGTCAGTAAGAATAAAGTTGCGAATGACAAAATAGGGCTGTTTAAGGCTTATTCCTAAAAATCCAGTCAAAACTAGAAGATGCTTAAAAATTACATGATATTCTCAGTATTCCCTAAGATCAATTTATATTAATATAAAAATACAAAGGCGCATAGAAACATGCCAGTTTTTCTTCATATTGTAATTTGTGCCATGCTGCCATGTACTGCCATCCAATTGTTGAATTGTCATCAATGAACTGCTGCAGTGCGCTTTTGGGTCTTGTTGGAGGATGAGAGAGTTTGGTTGCAACTGACTGCAAATAACGGCAGAGCTAATTTATGAGTAAGAAAGACTGAAAGCAGACATCGACATTAGGTTTTTACGGAGCACGGACTATCATACCAACACTAGAATAAAAGATATATATATAACGATAATAAGAAAAATTTAAACAATGTAAATATAAAAAACACAATATACTCCCAATTTCGCAAATGTATAAATCAATTTGCTTAAGGATTGTGTTAGGATAATGTTCCTTTTCCACCTTTTCTGCAGCATGAAAATAGTAATATACAAGAATTCCATGAAAAATTATAAACATTCTACTTGAAATACCCAAAAATGCTTTCAATGGTGCATACAAATGCAATAGACGAGTAGGTTAGTACACATTAAGAATAATTTTATTTTCATGTACATATAAACATCACATATTGCAGCTAATTCAAAAGTTTACCTCTTCCACGTTGAGCTTGTCTTGTGATTTTATATGACTTTTGGATGCTGTTGGGCTGTCTTTCACTGAACTGGACGAGCACCACTGACTGAAATAGATAGTATTTTCTGTAACATATTTTAAAACTTTTATCAACCAAGATTTAAAGACTACTCCAAATTGTCACGAAAAGAACACGGTGATACCATCGCTATACCTTCAAAATTCAACAAAAGGAGATTATTTAATGTTGTCATAATAATACTGCCGAAAAACTCCATTATCAAACTTATTAATATTGGATTATCTTAAAAATCGAAAAAAGTTTGCACAAAAGCAGTATTCACTTTGTTTTGCAATGCTGAATTTGCCAATCTACTAAACAAAGGTGTCATAATTGACATTTAAAAGGCGCGCATGAATTTTTTCATTTGATTACCATAATGCGTAACCAATTATTTCCTTTCATATGATGAAATTGAAATTAAAAGTATATACTGATCACTTATAAAGAAGATTTGTTCCTATCTGCTTAAGCTACATTTCATGATAATGAAAAAATTCTAACATTTGAATGCCAATCAGCTGATGAGATCCGTAAAGGTACCGCGATGTTGATGGCTTCATTGATGATAAAGCCACTCTTGTAAGTACTTTCAACATCTTGATCACATTAAGTCGATATACTCAAAATTTTTGTAGAATAACCTAAAGAAAGGTCAAGTTTTGTTCTGCCACAAAATGGATTTACTCCAAATTTGTACACCTCCAATGCTTTCACTTTCCCTCTTAGTACATAAAATTTACGATTCGAATGGCAAATATAATAAAGATTATCGTATTTATTGGCAGCAGGTCATTTTTAATGTTCTACTATAACGTAGTGTGCGAAAAATGGCAAAAATAAATAATTTTGGCTTCCTTCCATGAGTCATATTAAGCTTTAATATCAAAAGAAATGATAGTAAGCATAGAACTTATGAAGATTTGCAGAAGCCACAAAAGTGTCTTAATGATTCGATATTTTTCATTGATACAACTGCATTATATGTATATTTGTCCATCATAAAGTCGGATTAACTTTGATCCCGCTTTGGGCGCTACTTCTCTTTCAATTAAATGCACGCTGCATACTGCTAACAATAATTCTTCACAGAAGAATTGGCTGGTCACCGCTTGGAGGAACTGTACATATATTTTCATCATGCTGAGTTAGTTTCTAGTATATTTTATTTCGGATATTAAACATGAAGTGAACACTATGGTACAACAATACAGCAGGAGATCAAATCACAGCCTTCTGTAGTTGAATGAAATGCATAAGAAATCTAGTCTAGCAAAAAACCATTTATGATGCTCAATTAAACAAGGAAACGGCTGATTTCAATGTGGTTCATCAGTATCAACTACTATTGCCTATACAGGTTCTTCTAAAAAGTACAGTCAAATTATTTCAATGCATAGTAACTTGAAAGTTCATATTTTAAAAAGTTGCGAACTATGCAAGACTTGCAACTTTTCCAAAGTTGAAAAGGCGTTTGAAAAAATAATTGAACCTATCTTAAACTGCAAGATAAAAATAGGAATCTTCACTAGTTTTAACCTTGGAAAGAATAACTTGCAATCAATAAGCAATCCTAAATTTTTACCAAGCTTGCATTTCACTCAGAATAATTACAAGTTCCATTTACAGTTAATGTTAATTTTGAAGACATCTCAAATCAGATCACATTGAGCCATCTAATCATGCATCAGTCCGGCGCATGCCCCTTTGGGAAATCCATATAAGTGCTAAAACTTCTGCAGGGACAAAATTTTAAAAATCGACCCCCATCAATAAGCATTTCTCACTTAGATAAAGTTCAATAATAATTTAAAGTGCGTTCAATTATACACAAGAATTAACGGCATTGAAGCAAATAGTTGCTAATTGAGAGAATTATGACAGCAGTGGCAGGGGGTAGTTTATGGATGAAATCACCTGTAGGCTCAACTCGAGATGTCTTCGCTGCACAAATAACAATAATAGCACCAAAATGATGGTCACTTGTCATTATTTTCTGATGGCAAGATGCCAAGATAATGGCAAGCATCCTCATTTCCAGATTCAATCATTTTCAATTTCCACTCTTCCAGCTCCTTCTTGTAGCGCTCCAATTCAACAGCGGCCTTATCAATATATTTCTAAAAAAGCCATTGTAAAGATGGATATGCATATTTCTTTGAATTCATCTATCTGCAACGCAGACATCAATCATCCAAATGGATATAAATATATTATTCTGCACAGTTAACCCTCATGCTTAAAATGGTCTTTGAGAGAGATAAGAAGAGTAGAATGGAGTGGTTATTCTTTTTATTCTTTAAATTATATCTTATTTTGACAGAGCTGTAAATAGTTTATGAAGAAGTTATTAAATAAACCGCAAAGTAATAATATCAATGTGTTTATTTTTATATAGTTATCTCAAAAGATGAATATTTTACCAGTGCATAAATGAGTCGCAATACATATTCAAATTTCTGTACCCATGTACTCTCAAGTAGAGTGGGCAAATGCATACCTGTTTTTTTTCTTTATCCATCAGTACCCAAGTAACCGATCTTCTCCTCCAGTCCAATGTTGTTCTCAGATTGGTCTCTTTTAGATACAAAAAGTAAGGTGAATCTGGTTTCTTTGGCATGCCATAGTTGTATAACTGAAATCATAACATTACAAATTACCTCTATTATGAATAGGAGAAAATAAAATCCATTCCCTAAGAAATAAATTTTGACTGCAAAAGCATACTGAACTAAACAAGTTAACAATACTATAAAAGAAAACATTATCCTTGGAAAAGCGGTGAATAATTGATAAAACGATGGAAGTAAAGAATGGGGCGGAGTACTGTATTACCCGTTGCACATGTTGTCTTCGATCTCGCTTGGCAGTTTCAATGATGATGTGCGCTTGAACAGGGTTAAGAGGCTGCCCATCCTCACGTTTTTGCTAAACAAAAGAATATGACACAGTTAAATTGCTTATCCTTCTAAGCATATCGTCGGTACCACCAAAAATTTTTCCCTTCGACAAAAAATATATTGTCTCAATGAACACTTTATTCAAAAAGCTTTGTGAAAGGAAATACTGCCAGTAGTAATAAATTATGATACCATAACAGCTTCCATAATTGCTTTTGTGTCATCCTCATTCTTTGCTTCTTGTCTGGCTTGCCACCTTGCAGCGATGAGAAACTTTCGTTTGGGATCTTTAAATCTAACCTAAAACATGAATTTATGAATAAGAAACTTCAACAGCCCTGCTAGCACATCATGAACTGCAGTTGGTTTCTTGACTTATTCATTGGTGTAAGAACAAAAATAGAGCAACATCTGCACAGATGTCAACAATATTCTCATAATTTACAGTTTGCAATTTAATATGAAAATGGAGATGTCTAATATTTTTCATACTGTAGTTAAATTTATTTAGGCGATTCAGCTTATACAATTGCTACTTTGTCTTATATGCTCATATTTAACTGAGAGGCAGCTGCTTGACAATTCAAAGGACATACTCGGATTAATTTCATCAAACTAATGTAAATTTTAAATGTAAAAATATAATCAAATTTCTGCATTTTCATCACTTATTTGTTCACAGAAGGTGTAATGAGAATGCAGAAATGAAATAACATTAGTTCTATGAAATTGGTCCCGTGCACCTCACGATCCTGTTCACTCAAACTGTCCTTCGAAAGAGCTATAAATGGTCACAAAGGAAACAGTACCCCAAATCGCACTCCATTTCTGATCATCCTTACTCTCCACTTTTCCAAAGCGCTTTTATATTCAGCCTGCGCCACAGAGAATTGTTCCTCATATTTCTGCAAATAGAATAATAATCATCACTATGTTTCATTCACATCTGCATGATTGCTTTAAAATATAAAATATAATTTCCTGAGCGTTTTGTCCCACAATCGTGGGGTACGCTTTCGGAGTCCTCCCTCAGCAATGGGAGAGAAGGGCCCACTTTGGATGCGACAGTAGATTATGCGGTCGGCCGTCGCTTACCTGACACCGCGATGTTGGAATGGAAACTTTCCGCAGCTAAGCTGCTACCAATTCCCCGACCCACGGAGGGATGAGCATCTTGGTTGGGTGAGGGGTCGCCCTCAGCGAGAATTGAACCCGCGTCCTCGAGACTGATGAGTGCTGGTTTAGACCACTACACCAATCGACCCTTTTAATTGCTTTAAAATATATCAGCGTCAAAACGAACAGCAACCGTATAAGCAGCCTTAATTATGTCGCTATAAAAAATTTCACGAATAGGCCGTGTCCCGTTTAAAGGCTCTATTTTGAAACCAAAATCTTCTCTTATACATCATTTCCTTCAAATTAAAAAGCTCTGCTACGAGCAAAATATAGCACATCAACGTCGAGGTATCGCTAGTTCGTCAAACTTGAGAGTTAATTTCACTTAAATGCATTTAATTGAGGAAGACAAGAATATTTTCAACGATCTAGAGAGTATCACGTTCGCTGTAACAAAGCGAAAGAAAGTTGTCGCCCGTACCTTCCTTTCTTCTTTACTCAGAGCATGCCAGGCACTATGCGCAGTTATCAACCGCTCTCTCTTGTCACCATATCGCATCTTTGGATTGTTGACAAAGAAATCCTTGAGGAACTGCGTGTTGATTGGAGCCGGCTTCTTTGGCATATCAAAGGAGCGATAACGCTGCAATCGAATAAATCGTATATTAATAACGCTGTTTGTGCTCATTATGTCAACGGGATCGCAACTCCATGTATCGTAAATATTAATGTCTAATCTAGATAAAAAGAGAATACAGAAGGATTCGAAAACAATTTATACTTCAGTTAAACATTTGAAATAGACTTGTGCATAAAAATAAACCTTTACCTCTGTACGCATCCTCTTCATCTTTAGCAAGACATCTTCTTGACCTTGATCAATCATATTTTTCTTCCATGCCATCAGCTTTTCTTTATATTCGATTTGATCAGCATAAAATTCCGCCAAATATTTCTAAAGGGAACGGCATTGAGGTTCGAGTTTCACGATGCTCTTAAAACTCGACCAAAAAAAGACTATTTCAAAAAGTGTTATTGCGGTACAGAGGGCAATGTAAAATTAAACTATTAGCGTCGAATAAATTTATAAAGAATACTCTATCCTTCATTCATAGTTACTATTCCGACTAACGCCATAACTCTACTCAGTTCTAACTCAAGCATAGCGCTATCTCTAACAGGATGAAAGAAAAATTCATTGCATTTTAAAGCCAATCGGTCATTACTGAATTCTCAGCAGCATAAATTTCGATAAAATATAATCTAGAATAGTGCCAAACTGGCCGCGAAATCGACCATGAAGACAAGCAGTTTAAAAAAACGAGCCTCTCCGTCCGACTAACTTCATATGCGCTTACGATTTGACCGACATGTGCCTTGTTAGCTCAGTCGGTAGAGCACCAGACTCTTAATCTGGTTGTCACGGGTTCGAGCCCCGTACAGGGCTAAACTGTTTTGTCTTTTTTCTTACTACATAAGAAAAGAAAATGAAGTCGATTCCTTAATTTCATGACAAACTTCAGTACTGTTCGACAATCTAACTTTCCGCACAATAGTAAACAGCAAAAAAATTTGGCCCCTTTAATTCCTAGCAATTTTACAAATATAGATTTTATGAATTGTGTGGTGGAGATTTTTCTGATGTGCTCCATACCGCCAGGATGGAATCGCTTTGATCGACTTCATTTTATTTTCTCGTGTGATTATGGTAAAATCATGAAGGACAAAAACAATTAAGCCCTGTACGGGGCTCGAACCCGTGACAACCAGATTAAGAGTCTGGTGCTCTACCGACTGAGCTAACAAGGCACATGCTAACAAATATTTATGGGCATGTCTCTTCAGTTGGGCCGAAAGTTCGAAAAAACTTTCTGTTGACTTTGATAAAAATGTAATATCAATCCCCCATATCAATGAAACTGGCCATTTTATGAATCGCTGATCAACTGCAAGGGAAAGTTTGCAAACTCTGCCCACCTAAAGTGAGGATGAAAGCTAGCCCTTTGTCCAAATAATCTATATTCTGCAATGAATGTACCTCTTTCTCTTCATCTGGCAGCACTTTCCACGCTTGGCTGCCAACTCGGAGCAAGCCGCCTTTCTCATTCTTCGGAGCGCGTATGGTCCGAAGAAATCTTTTGAAAGGGCCGTCTGGAGCTTTCGGTTTATTGGCAAGTGTCGCCCACTAAAAAAAGTAGTCCTATAGTTCTAAACGCATCGTTCTTTCGATTTGCGTGAATATGCGCTGAGTATAATGTGGGGGTAACCTCTCTGAAATAACTTCCCCTTCTGCAGCATGATAGATGCACTTAAACGCAGTTCCTGCATTTAGTCCTTAGTACAATTAGTACTCGCTATAATTTTCGTATTATTCTTATCACTCATAAAAAGTAACAAGAATACTTGCTGTTACAGCTTGCAATTGCTTTATGGATTAGAGTAATTTACAGTATGAGTAATAAGTACGACTGATTTTTCGAATCCCAAACATATACTCTGACACTTAGTCAAATATTAAAAGAATGCACATGATAGAACAAGGCCTAGAGGCTTTCAGAGACTAACGCAGGTAATAAATATCATGTACACGAAAAGCAGAAAATAACCCTTACCTGTTGCTGTTCACTCCTCATCTTAAATAAGACATCGTGACGCCCTTCGGCGACCATATCCTTCTTCCATGTCTCAAGTTTCGCCTCGCAAGCCAACTGTTCAACGTCACCATGCAGCTTCTTATAGCGCTAAAAATAATGATATCAATTGAGAATTACGTTTCAACCCCCTCAGGTTTGCCGTTTAGTCAGTGTTACATTAAAAGACCAAATAAATAACTGCATTAAGTGTGTGTTGTGCGTAAGAAAAAGGAGTACATGCAAAACATAGTCGGACACCTAACAGTTTTGCAAATCCGCGATAAGAGAAATTCTTCAAAGGATTATCGTAGGAGGAACTTACGTCAGGCACCAAATTTCCGTAACCTTCGACGATCATTTTCTTCCTCCATTTTTCTAGCTGCATAATGTAAACCATGAATTCTTCAGTGTAGCTCTCGCGGTATTTCTAAAAAAGACACCATTAGTTCGAAAAAATTGTCATATTACAGTAAAACCCGAATATACGAGAATGTTTAGGAAATCGAAAAATGTCTCTTATATCCGGAATTCACTGTATTCAGTATTGGAAATAAAATTAGAGTAGATTAACTCAGTTAATAACAACTCATTAACATTAGCCAAAAAGTAGGGAATTAGCGATTAACAGCATTAAGCAATAACATTTCAGTGTACAGTCACGAAGTGGCTTTCATATATAGCGTACCATGCGGCTAGAGAAAATTCTCCCCGCACCCACTTTCTGCGCCCATATCTGCGTTATACGGCTTGCATGAATAACTGAGCAATCTGAGGTTTAAAGTATTATACTTTGACTTTGTCTTTATCGAAAAACAATGTCAAATTTTTGATATTAACCAAAGTTAACATGCACTCTTATGCTTTATTCATTAAGAGTATTCAAATAAAATTATGTCGAGTCTACAGTACCTGTTTTTCATCTTCGGACAACGAGTCCCATGCTGAAGCAGCTTTTTTGAAATCTTTCAGCGTTACCATTGTCTCTGCTTGAACGAATCGAGCGAATGCGGACAACGGCCTCTTCGGTTCGCCAAAGGCGGCAGCCAGCTACAAAAAAGTAATAAGCAACACAACATTGTACATTATTATTTTTCATGTAGGACATATGCGAATGGCTAGTTAAAAGTTAAAAAACAGCAGAGAATCTTTATACACTACTACTCGTTAGGTTGGCTATATGCCAAAAAACAATCACGCTCTCTTGCAGATGTATATCGGCTAAATAATAGCTAAATTCTACGTTTTCTATTCAGAAACACGCCATCTTTCTATATTTCGGTTTCACCAACATACCGTAACAATATAATTAACAAGGAAATAGTATCGTGAATTCCACTAACTCAGCACAAAAGAACACAAATGCTAACCTCTTTTTTCGCTTTATCCGACAAGAGGCTTAAATGTCCTTCGACGAGCATCTTCTTCTGCCACTCGAGCAACGCTTCCTTATAATTTGACATGTCGTCTTCGTATTGCTTCGTGTAATTCTATAACGGCTATGGTCAATTGCACGCTTAACAATCACTTTAAATGTTGCCCACACCATACTCAATACACGAAATTAGCGAACCACAAGAAACTGCTAAAAGGCCATTGATCTTTCAATTGTCATCCATTTCTTTGAGTACTGGATAAAACTTCCCCACCACTATAATCATGAACGTGTGCTCAAGCATGGAGCGAGTTCTCGACCTATTTTGGAACTGATCACTGATTAGCAGCACAACAATTACGTCCCATTCACAGCGGTCAGACCATCCATCCATAGAAGAGAGACAAAACTGATTGCACACTTGCAAATAAAAACGTTGGCATCATACTGCGCTTAAACTTCCTCGTGAACAGGCCAAAATATCGATTCAAAAGCCATTTTTTGCGACAACATGCAAAAAGGGACGCAACAGAGCGGAATATAGAGGCCGAACAGCACATTCCTACCTCCTTCTCAGCGTCATCCAAGACATCCCAAGCGGCGTTTGCAGCCTGAAAGCGCTCGGTGGAGTCAGCGACGTCTATCTGTTGTTTCGAGAAGAATTTGCTTATGAAGCGCTCTCGGCCGCGCACCGGCTTCTTCGGTTTCCCGCACGCTCCGGCCACCTTCAAACGACTGCAGTTAAAAACACTCCAAAATCCTCAAAGATATTTTGAATCCGTACTCAAGCTAATCCTTTACTATAGCTCAAAGACACACTCCAGTATAAATGTACTATAATAACGAGATATGGAAGTTAAAAAGCGCCTTTAGATTCTCCTGCAAACTGAAGAATATCGCAAAAATATTCAATTTTTTACGAATTTAGCTAGAGCTGATAGGTGTTGTAGAGGAACGCTCGAAATACTCGAATGAAGAATAAACCATTTTTCAAATTTGGTGTTAACGCCTGCCTCTTCCCGGCTCACAAATGGTACCTAATGCATTGTGGTAAGTACCTCTTCCGCCGCAGTGGTCAGCGCGCCGGAAAGACCTTTGCTCAATGCCACTCCGCGCCACGCCTTCATATCATCAAAGTACATTTGCATTTGCGTCGCGTGCAGCGCCTCATATTCCTGAAAATTACAATACAATTATATTACACACTATGCAAAGATACCAGGGCTATATATGGTCAAGTTCTGGCGGCTGCAAAAGAATATATCATCTCAGACGCTCAAGCTTAATTATACTTTGTGCTAATTTCAAGGTTTCGCAAAAATAATTCTACTTTTCGACTTACTAATATCCGCAGGTTTCAACACGATATCCGCGCGCCTGCAGATAATACGTCTATATAAAGAACGATATAATTTGCTACTTGTTATTCTTCAGCTGTAATGAGTGTACCTTGCATATGAGAATCATATTGCTTCCAAGCGTATTCAAATGTCATTATTTAAACTTTTCAAAGCGAACAGTGCTCACGTTTACAATATAGGGGGAGCATATAATGAAGGAAATCAAAAAAATTATGCAGTTTTGTAGAACCACGCAACTGGATAGCTTGGCATTGAAATTCAATGAAAATACTCTATCAATATTATGGATCGCACGCTTGAGAACCGCAACTTATATTTGAATAAAGCAACGGTTTTACAAATAAGAGCAAGCTTCAATTTTCTGGTTATTTATTTAAGTTCAATTTCTACTATGTTACAATCTTTCCCAATGCACAAGTGACCAGACATAAATCAAAATCACTAAAATCTTGATAATAACTTATTAGAGTAATGCACGTAATTATATCTGTTCAACAAAAATGTGATAATAATCTCTCAATAGTATAATGCAATAATAAAGTACTAAAAGATACTAATATTAACTTTATTAAAGAAAATTAATATCGTTAAATGACGAAATTCTCACCTTGTATTTGATGCCAGTTGCAAACTCGACCTGCGATGCAATAAAATTCTTGGCGCTTGGCGATATTGCATAGTTAGCAATCTGCAAACAAGAAATTTGTCAACCATGACAATTATGCCGAATATCTTGTACAGAGAACAAAAAAGTACATTTTATTAAATAAATACATTTATTCAAGTCCCCAATTCATAACGTGTAACTCGATACTTAGGCGGAGCATTACTGCGAAAATTAAGCGAGTCATAAGTTTAAAACGTCATCTTACACAGTAACTCAACTGATTCTTGATGGTAATTGGTACAACTATGAAGGTGTTGTTTGCCATGTACTCTGCTTGCTTTTTTATACAAAATTCTGTTTTTAAGCTCTTCTTGGTTGTTAGTCAATAATGTAATGCCCCTCATTTTCTACATGACAGCAAGGAAACAAAAATGGCTGAAAATATCGCCGAATATATGTTTAAATGGCAATCTTTTATTTGAGATATAAATAGTTGCAAAAAAGTTTCAAAAAATACCTAAAGTTAGGCAAACATAGATAGCAAAAATTGGGCACTTTTATTAGAATCGATCTTTAATTTTAATTTAGATTTAATTTCTAATTTAGATTTAATATACTGATCACACTGCTATGCCGAAGCTCTTTTACATTATTACGCTGCTCTCGCATCTACATTAAAAAAATATATTCACCTTCACAGATGGCCGCATCATTATTCTTGCTGCAGATACTTTTGCTCGAAGTCGCTTGAGTGTAAATTGTGCGCGACGCTAAAAACGAGCGAATTATGTACCAAAGGATGTAAAGCGAAAGAACCACATAACAAAGGTGGATGTCAAAAGTCGCGCTGATGCGCGCCAGAAGCCGAAGATGCCCAATTCATTCAAAGGGATCAACATGTCGAAGAAGCGCTAATATTTTAAACTATCGGTGCGCCATGCCAAAATGACATGAACATGCCTCAATATTATGTGTCTTAGGCCTATGCATAGCCTTCCTATCTCCGGCATGGAATTATTCGACACTGCTAGAAATTTCGGTCTAATTACAAAATCTTGTTCTCCCTCTCAATCCCGCTTATGCGCGAACAATTAAGTACTCACAATAAATATTTTAATTTGTCCATAAAATATTGTATAAAATTTTACATGACACTTCCCCTTAATTATAAAATTGACCAGCAAAGACCAGAAATTTTCACCTTTGATGCATTTACTGCAGTATCTCCAATCAGGTGCCCTAATTTCTAACTAATGCAAACGAAAAATAAACCTTTTCTCGCTCCGTTCTAATCGCAATCAGATCATTTATGCGTCCGTCGGCGATCATTTTCTTTGTCCATTCCGCCAACTTTTCTTTGTAAGTCGCGTTTTCTGCGATGAACTTATCGTGATATTTCTGAAAAAACAAATACGCATACAGTAAAGTATACATAAACGAAATTGTTATGCAACCCGCTAACAACGTGGTAAAGTCTCCCATAGTTTGAGACCATATTTGAGGATGGCAAGATGGAAACACGAAAATTATGCTTAATTTTTGACAGAATTTGCGGTGGAGGGATATTAAATATTTTCATGCTTGCGTGAGGAAGCAAACATTTGGGACCAACATGTGAATTCGCGTCCAGTGGTCGACTTCGAGGTCACATCCCACCTTCAATTACAATTCCTACATATGTTTATATGTCGAAGCGATGTTACCTGTTTTTCCTCGACTGACAAATTATTCCAATCTTCTTTGAGAGCCTGAATGGTTACACCCTTTACGCGCCGAGTTTGAATAAAGTGCGGAAATGGCCTTGTTGGTGGCTTCGGTTCGCCGAAATATGATGGCAGCTAAATTATAACGAATAACAAGCACGTTCAATTAAAATTCAAACAGTTAGCGGTTGCTCTAATAGCGGGCTAATTTGCTAATGTTGACTATTTTATACATTTGAATTCGCAGATCAAAGGAGTGTGGCGAGATCGCAATAATAACATTTATGGGATATTTCTAACATAACGATGTGATGAATTTCAACATTAATAATTTTTCATCATGTCCAATGAACATACGAACTCACCTTCAATCGCGGGGGATGACGTCTTAACAAGTTAATTTTTGGCTGCGCCATTCGAAGCTTGTTGAGGCTCATAGATTCTGAGCTTTTCTAAAAATAGAAATGGTCGCATAGCAGAACAAAAATGTAACGTACCAATACTTGCTCATTACTTAAACATTTGAACATAATTCTACTCACAGCTTTCTTATCATTGCAATACTTTTGATTTTACATTCAAACAAATTTTCCATGAAACTGCAAACTATTCTTTTTCGGGGCGAACCGTAAGTTTAATAAATCTACGGAGACGTTAAATGAACAGCATGAAGTAGAATAGGAATTATTCCAGTTGAGGTCATATTTTGAAGCACACAGTAACAAAACCGAGGACAGTAATTACCTGCGAATCGCTTTCAGTCGAGTTTAAAAGCAATTTCGGCGATTGATTCATTCGCATTTCTTTCAAAATCGGAAGCAGATGACGGCGTAGCTGAAAACTCTACAATACGTGCGCAATTTTGTATCAATCAGAGATATTTTGACAAACTATTACAGAGCGAGAATGCACGAGTTATAAGAGTAATCATTATCGACATTTTGTGCTTAATAACGCACACAATTTTAAAGTCGTGAAATGAACATTATCGCGATGCGATCAAACAATGCTTCTCAATACATTATATCAATATAGGAGAACTCATTAAGAAACAAAGGATTGTACTTAAAGGAGTTCGCAAAATGTGTAACGCCCTTTTTGGCGATATGAATACCTTGACTAAATATCAATATCAATCAAAAGCTTAACTCCACTACGTCCTATATTCTTGAGCGAGTCTCAATTCTTTCTCCTTCTAAGGAATAAAATAAAAGTTACTACGAGTCGTCAAAAGATGAAAATTTTGTACAATATTTTGAACAAGACTGAAACGTTATAACTGAGAGAGCAGTTATACTGATATCTGCATGCAAGACGTGCATTTAATTACTGTATTCAAACGCATGACAATAATTCTATAACAGTTCGCAATGCGTAAGCCTGCACATGGCATCTTTTTGCAAAAAATCTAGCCGAAACAATTAAAAAATGAATGTATGCCTTACGTGAGCCTTCTTATCAAGCGGCACATCGGAAGATGCCGTCGACGACGCGTGCCTATCCTGCCTGTAATTCACACGCCATTATTAAAACGTTTCATAGTCATATCAATCAAAGGCACATGGCTTTTTGCAGAACCAAAGATATTATTGGATACCAGCAATCTTCTCTTCTTCGGCGCTCTCACTAAATGAAGGAGGCGCCACTTGACCAAAATGCTCAATATCTCAGTTTAGTCTTCATTGTGCTTGCATAAAATAAATAAATAAAGCGCGACGAAAACGATCGATGCAGAATCACCAGAAAAATTTCTCTCTATCAAACAAACAGAAAGGAGCAAATTCAAGTAGCAAAGTTAAATGGTACAAAACGTACCCATTATCAACTCCTGTACAATAATTGATGCGGTTTGTTGAGCAATAATGCGGAAACCTGACCAAAACGTACTTGAACCGCCTTTGTATCACTGTCTTTGCAAT
>NIUQ01001751.1:0-27340 GCA_002796945.1 Plectus sambesii
ATTAAGGCGTCTAACTCACTCTTATCTCTTCTTTACATTATTTTGAAACACCAACAAATGAATATTATTCTCATCATGCTTATTACTTCATTTATAGTCATTTTGGGAATATATTCAGCTTTGGGACTCTCTGTACTTTTAATTCTGCTCACTGCACCGTTGCTATATAGTTCATTTAAGATGCCATTACGTTCGAAATATTTGAAATGTATTACAATTGATCCGTCAATGTGATCATGGATACCAATTTTCCGATGAGAATGATTGACTAACCTGGTTTTTCCACTCTCCTTTTAATTACTGTTGGAATCTGCGCGTAGCGGTAAACCATATGATGATAGGGTAGAGCGTTTGCACAATTGATGTTACATTTAACAACAAACATCAAATTAAATCTCTATTAGACACATTGCGTTTTTACTACAGCTGGTCCAAATCTTTTGTTTAATATTAGAACTTAAACAAGTGATCATTTATAACATTCTTAAAAATTCATTTTCATGATACAGCAGTGTATATCACGCTCGCAGAATTTCCTCCTTCACTTTCACGATTTAAAAGCAGCTGGTCTATTGACGATGTTAGCATTTGCTGCATTCGAAGGCGTCACTCGATTCCTTTGAAAAATGCTCGTCCAAACTTGATTCACCTGCTGCCTGACAGTGAGATTAAATAAGTAAAAGACGACCGGATTAATTGAACAAACAATTATATTGAGCCAACTAAGCCATACTGACACCCAGTAACACGAAATAACACGCGCGAGCTTCGGAAAAAATTGGAAACCAAGTACTTCCAGCTCGATTACGCAGCATATAATTGTTGCTTGAAGCAGAAGAGAACGCTCCCGTTTTTGTTGAAGGATTTTGGCTTCATCGCTCGTAGGGAGGCCAGATGCCTGGCGTTTGATCACAATATAAACAATCATATATAGCCCCAAACAGAGTACGGGAAAGATACTTGTTGAATGACCGTAAATGGCAAAGAATATTTTCTCATAATCCGACATGTTTTGCTTGCATTTATAAAGAAAATGAAAAGATGTATGATCAAATATCTTTGGACACCCCATCTGCGTTGTAATGATCAAAATCGCAACGGCTATGAGCCATGGCAGTAACATTGTGAAATAAATTTTCGGTTTCTGAAAGATCGTCTCGAATACACGCGGGAAAATGAACACTGTGAATCTGTCCAATGTGATAAGTATATTAATGAAATATACAGCAAGATAGAATAAGGTATCCAAGCTTGACAGAAGTACCAACAGCCAGTCGTCACCATATAAGGGACGACCAGCCAGAGATAGCGGGACAGTAACAATGTACTGAGTAAGTAAGAGGCCGACATCTCCAATCGCCAATTGATAAACAAGAAGGTAGAAAGGGTACTGGCTGAAAGCGATCAAACTTGAAGAATTGACTACGTTTACTGTTAAATTAGGCTGAGAAATTAGCATCACAAACGAGTCTTTCAAAGAGTACTGTCAAAGCTGACAATTCCACTATTTCCAATTTTATAAAGATACCTTCCAAAATAGGTCATTTTCGGAGACAAATTCATACGTATAATTTTCTCCTCGATTTGGAATGCATCAATATTGAAATGAAAATAGTGTATATATATCAGAGTGGGTTGAAAATGACTGATGACATTATGAAATGTGATTAAATTTGTGTTTGAATAGCAGCATGTCTGTATGGGCCTGCTTAGATCAGACTAATTAGCGTAACATAGCAATAACTGCTGATACGGTATGCCTTGGGATTCGCTTATTCAAAATTACATGATCGCAGACCTTAAGCTTATGATATATACTAAAGGTCACAATCGCCCTCTGCCCGCTGTGTACCGTTTTCAACAGCTTTACCGAAGTAATAAGATCTTTGGAGAATTAAAATATTGGCTTGATATTTTTTGAGTTATACCTTTAATTTTACACAATAACAGACAGTTTGGGCCAAAATTGGACAAATGAGGCGACCTCATGCCTATGTTCGACCGTCACATTCTGAGATGGCTTCTCACTAATTTACTGTCATTGGGTAGACATGGATCTGCCGTTTACTCTTGTGAATATCTCAAACGCGTATTTCAGCACTTGACAGACCGCAAAACACGCTTCAGATGCGCTTTTCAATGTACTTTTTGGCGGGCACTGTATGTTTGGCTGACGTACCCGAAAAAGGAGCGTCTCTTATACAGAGCACCAATGAAGATGACGTAACCAAAAAGTCCAATCGAAGTCAAGAATAAACAGCTGAGACCTGCAATCAGCCGGCTACCAAGCTCTGGTATGCCATGATTCAAAGGTAAAGAGGAATTATTACAGAGTGATTCGGTTGGCATGCTGAAATGCGCTCTGTTCTCCACTCAGTCTAAATAAAGTTTTTTTTGTTCAGTCATGAAGCAACCGTCTAACGCGGAAGAAGGAAAATACCGTCCGCATTGCTGTGGACGACCTATTAATCCGCGCGCCACGATTTAATACTCAATCAGTCTAGTCGTCACACAGGAATGCTTCGGATAGGCGACTGTGTGAACGCTACTTCTAACAAAAAAAACGCTAGACATTCAGTTCTAGTTTACAACAATTATACAAATTCGCACATTTTTTGTCAAATGCAGCAATATATATTTCATGAAACAGTCAAGTCATTGGACATTTTAATCGATCAGCTGCTGTGAATCGCGTTTCGATAATCATTATTTTCTTGTGTTACAGCACGGCGGTGACTTAGGAGACCAAGTTTCTCTTACTCTAGATTTTACGACAGGACGTAAACATGACATGACACCTGCAATACAAAGCTCCGCATTCATTCAAACGGTAATAGTACGTAATCAGATCATTTTATTGCCATTCGTTCCTGAGCTCACTGCTGTTTGACTTGCAGGGGAGTGCGCAGCAGCGTGTGATCCGAGTCGCTAAGATTCTTTTGTTAATTGGCTAGGAGGTGCCTTATTGCTCATTATTAGGTAATAAACTTGACTTGACAGCGAGCGCATGACGGCGCATTGGGAATGCTACGACGGCGAACTCATTTTTGTCAATCTGTCAACAGGATTTCGAAGAAAGCTTGCTTCCTTAAACAGCTTCCCTTGAGCTTTATTTCCAATTTTAAGTTTCATTTGCGTTTGACCTATTCAAGCTGTGGAGAGAAGTGACGTCAATGGGCATCAGTCACGCTTACTAACGTCATCAGCCATCGAGGCGCCTCTATGGAGTATTTCAGTTTCGCTTCTAATGTCTCTAAAGCTTGAATATAATTCAGGATATTTATGCTTTATAATCAATATATTACATCACTTTCACGAGCGCAGACATGCCCTACTCGGCTTCAACAGCTACGACAACATCAACTCAATCACATGAAAAGAAGGATGATGGAACATAAAGCAGATCGAATGAGGCGGGAACGAAGAGCTGTTGTCTCGTGCTTGACCAATCGGAATATTTTGAGTTTCAGCCAGTTTCTATATGTATTTATACCGAAACATGAACACTATGATTTTCATTGTAACATCGCAGTATGATAAGTATTCTAACCGGATTCGTGTAGGAGAGCATGAGAGTGCCTTCGGAGCGCAAAGTGAGGAGCAAGTACGCAATAATACGGGGCTGTGAATTAAAACTTCATTTTAAATCTTACGCCATGCACTGATATTCGAGGAAAATTTATTACCGTATCATAACACTTGAGAGTACAATCACTCGAAGTGGGCACAGCTAATTAGCAATTCGAAAAGCTTAATTTTAAAAAAAACCATCTTCTTCTGGTATTCCTATTAAAGTCTATAATTTCATTTATGTATGCCAACTTTCGACATTTAAATTTACTTTAGATGAACAACGTTAACAGAGCTAACGTTGGTATTCTTACGCGGTTGTTCTGAAACTTTTGATAACGCAACTCCGCTAGTTTGGGCATCCTTGATCTTGAAGCAGAGCAGCGCTTTGATGCTTTGTCGGATTTCCTTCTGTCTCCAATAAAACACGAGCACATGAACAATATACTGAATCGGCAGACATAACCAGACTAGACCGTTGAAAGTAAAGTTGCCAAATACATTATTCAATATAAGCACAGTGCTATGTGGTAAACAATAAAAGATAAGCGTGCAACCAGTGATGATGGCCATAGTTTGGGTGAGGCGACGCCTTCTAGCAGCGTGGATATCCCGATTTGCTGTCGCGTTTGATAACGGAGAAACCTTGATAAGGTAAGCAATAAAAACAAAAAGATACAGTGTGACACCGATGATCCCGAGGCAAATTTTAAAGAACGGCATGAACAATGTGAAGATGGGAGAGTATTTGACACACTGGCGCGTTACAATTTTGCCCGTCTGGGTTGCCATATACGATTGTACTCCGGCTACCGACATAGTTATGACTGGAAATAAAAATGCAAATAACAAAACGTATACATAAGATCTGTACTGAATGTGCGCATATTTATGAAACCAAACTACTGCAATTAATCGTTCGCCGCTAATGGCTATCATAATCAATAGCGATACCTGACTAGGGTAGCTGATAAACAGCTCGTTTATTCGAAAGAAGCAATGAATAGGTGTAGCTGGAATCAACGAATCATTACTTAGAACTTGATTCATGAGCGTATCTCTGCCGAGGTCAAAGACGCCGATACCGTACATTGTATCCGCCACCGCCAGTCCCGCAACAAATATCAGCTCCTTTTTAGTACGCAAACTGCGATTAAGTATAATCGCCAGCGCCAGTATAATATTCAAAGGAACGATAGTTGTTCCTTCAATCAGGTACACCAGAGCAACGGTTGTGCTGCTGAATGACAGTCCCATGGTAGGGCAAAATAATGAGACTGAACGTGTTTGAACGACGCAGCTTATATTAGTAAGTTGAGAGCAAAAAATCTTCCTGGTTGGCGACCGTTGCGATGAGCCAAATGTCAAATAGCCTTTTATATAAAATCTTTTATTAGAAATAGCGCAATATCCTTCACAAGCCGCGCTTTAGGGGATCGCGATTGAAATGCGTCCGGAATTCTTCTGTGGTTTGGATATCTTACTGGTGATTCACTGTATCGAGAGCTTTCCGGTTGGGACAATGCGCTTTTCAAGAAACAAGAATGACATGGCGCGCAAAAATACCGAGAAAAATTAATGGCAACACTTAACAAAGTGCCCTGAATTGTCTGTACTGTGCTTGTGAAAGTTGCTAATTATTGCGTGTGATATAACAGAACAATGGAGAGTGTGGGAGCATGGGAAGGGTCACGGAGTACACTTTGAAAGTTCTGCCAGTTCTGCCACCTGCTAGAGATGGACATTATTTACATTTTAATCAAGATATTGATTAAAAGATGGCATTTTACATGCTGGTTTGACATGGGATGTATCCTTTTAAATGAGAAAGTTTCCTCGTTAAAGTGAAAATGATATCTACGATTAACAGATGCAGTTGACTGCTTTTGGGGTACTCTATAATGAGGAAGAAAAGCAGAGAGCGGTTACTAAGTTCGATTTCTTTTAAACTAATATCGTTCCTGGTCCAAATACCAAGTACATTCTCGATTATATTTTAATTATCATATCTCCGACGCGTTTCACACGTTTTGCCTGGGAGCATTCCCGCATCCGTTCACCTGACGTTCAATAACGCGGACGCATATCCTTTGAACTGTTGTTCTCGCAGCTTTTTTTGAAACACAAAATACCGCGCTCGACATCTTCATGAAGTAGAAGCCATCAGAAAAAAATATGACAGAATACATAATGTGGACGGTACAAATCAAATGCATTCAGTTAGGTTGGTTAATTTGCCATCTTGTGACAGATGTGGAAATGTAATCGCAGTGAATGAGATATACTGAAGAAAATAGCGCTCTTCTCTATCACATCTTGCTGCTCTCAAACTTGCGCAAAAACTCCTCAGTATGCTTCCAGAGAGCGTCCTGTAGGGCCTCGTCCCTGGCTAGTGACTTCTGCAGTTTCTTCTCGTCGTCCCAGCAGTTCTCAAAGTATTTCCCGCTGACATTCGCTAGTTCGGGGTCGGCGGCGCAGTAGACAGTAGTGGCGGCACCTTGCTCAATTGAACGGAAGAATGGTGTGCCGAAAAACTGGAAGACCTTGCCGAGAAAACCCGATCCTCGCACGAGTCCTAGAAGAAAATATCGTTATAAAATTTGAAATATCGGCTAGCTGCTTTTCCACGCGTCATTAAATGGTTTGTGAAAAGTGGAATGATACAGTGAAATTCGTTTATAACGGTTTATATGGGACCGGCATTTCTTGACCGGTATAAGCAAAATACCGGTGTAAGCGAAACCGCTATAAGCGATTTCTACTGCACTATTATTTCATTCATTGAGCTTCTCCACATCAAAGAAGCGCTAAGTTTCGCGCAATCGTCATAGTCACTTTGCTGCAGTTGGTACTGTCTCAAAATTCAAAGTGGAGGCATAAGGCTTGATTCAGCAAGGAACGACGTATTTTTAATTAAGCTTTCATTCTGATTAATTTCCTATTCTCATAAACTACTAGGTCACGCAGAAATAATGGTCTATGTACCGATAGTTGCTCTGAAGGGAAAAATTAGGGACTGAAATGAATCGAATTCGCGGATTTTATCTGAAATCTCACGACTCCTCAAATGAACGTACCAGTTTTGATAACTCCTGGATGCACAACGTAGACATTCACGCCACTTTGATGTGCTTTTCGGTGCAGAGCAAATGCAAAGAGCACATTACAGAGCTTTGAGTAAGCATAGAAGGAAAACATTCCGGGTTCTTTCGTGCCTGCCACTGGAGTCAGAATTTTAATTTTCTCTGCCACTGGCAGCGACACGTCTATCTGAAATCAAAAGTGCTGCTTTACCCAATGGCTGCGTTAGGAAAGAGTAGGGCAGGAATATATTTCAAGAAAGCAGTATTTTAGCACCATAAGCGGCAGAGGCATTAGGGAAGATCTCTAATTACCTTCTATTTTTAGTCTTAGATCATCGCATCCATCTCTCATTTCCTTAGAAACGAAATCTCTATCTGTTCCATCGAATATGGAATCGTAAAAATATAGTTGGTTACAAATATTCATGAATGAAAAAAACGATTCACTTTCCTTTGCAAAACGGAAATTTTACTGCAACGTCCCATTTTTCCTGAATTCCTTAGTAAAATATCAGCCCTCTTTGGGAACTGTTTCGTAGAATTTTTGAGAATTGAGAGATAGAGTCCCGATTCTGCATATTCGTCTCAGTATTTTCATATACGTTACTGATATTCAGGTGGAATGGAGACTCGATTTGTTAGTTCTCAACATTCAAGAGTTCTATGAAACAGACCCCTGAGCAATGACACCACCTTCTTCCATCGACCGGGCTTCATACCTTTGACTATTTAATATTATGCCTAGCATGTGGAATGATTTGTCTTATTTTGTAACTATGAACAAGCGTGATACCTTGGTGGAACTGTGGAGCTCGGAAGAGACAATGACGACTCGGCTGGGTGCTGACTGTTTCAGTTTTGGAAGAAGCAGCTGAGTCAAATAAAAGTGGGCGACGTGATTAACGGCATAAGTTGCTTCCAAATCATCTTCAGTACTATCAACTAAAGGCTTAGCGACGCCGGCGTTCAGAATGAGAAGGTGCAGCGGCCTGCAATCAAGATGGTTGACTATTTTCGGGTAATTTTCTAATATTTTGAAAGTTTTAAATTAAGTAAATTAATCATACGTACCAGCCCTTTGCTATATACTCCTCGGCTGCTTTCTTAACGCTCTTCAGTGAACTCAGTTCGATGGGGAGAATGTCAACTTTGGCGTCCGGCTGAAGTTAGAATGCATTAGTCCAATGCAATTTAATTAGCGCTGGCTCACTTTTTCAGCTATAATTTCGTCTCGCAGCTTCTCCGACGCTGGTATGTTGCGATTTGCCATTACAACATGGGCTCCATGTAGTGCAAGCGATCGCGCCGTTTCAATGCCTAAAGTGCTGATTGTAAGCTTCATGGAAAAGGTGACCGCTTTTGGATAAGATTAAAATACTTATTGCAATACGGAATGTTATTATATCGAACCTCTTACAAAAGAAGAATGAGCTCTTTGTATTTACTAATGTCTGTTATAACGATCACCACTAAAGTTTTATAATATGATCGTAACAAGAACAACTGAGACAACAATCATATTTTTTGAGGAGTTTGAGGACGATAATCTCAAATATGCGTAAGAAGAATAGTCAGCAATGAAAACAAAACTAAGCGCTAAATAGTCAACTTTCAGTTACTGTAATAACGGTAGTAATGAGTTGTTGCAGCTTATTACCAAGAAAGTTTCCATGAGACTGTAAGTTGCAAGTAGCGTGTCATCAAAATTTTGACTTGTCTATGTGAAAGCATTTCTTGATGACGAATTCATTTACAAATGTTATCAGCTTTCATTGTACTTTATAAGCCGATTCACTGATTTCTATACAATTGAAAGTGCATCTTACCAATCCCTGAATTCGTTCCAGTAATCAGCGCGGTCTTTCCAGTTAAGTCGATATCTTTCAGTACATCTTCAGCCGTTGAGCGCCATGTAAACTGCTGAGTACGTTCGGCCATTGTTCTGTTATCAGTAACGCTCGTGGAGTAACTATAAAAACAGATTCATTTATCAACAAATTCGAAGGAACGCTTGCACAAGTTAAAAGTCTTATACGATTTACTTTCAACGCCCTGAAGAAAACAACAGTAATACAGCATCATTTCTATCAACCAAGTCAACAGTTTTCTACCCTATACTCATCTGTAATCTAATACCATAATTTCGAGCGATTGAGCTAATTCTTTATATTTCGGCATAGATAGCCTACGTTAACAACTTATACTTCTATAGCCTTTTGCAATGTAACTGGGGGGAGTACATCACAACAGCAACCTGGTTGCATCCTATCTCTAACTGACGGAGCAGCCCTATGCACCAAGCGACCCGCGCGGCCACCGCCGTAAAGTTACACGCGAGTTTGCAGCGGCGAGCGAGATGAATCGACCATAGAGTAAAACGCAATGTCATACTTGATGATGGTGAACGCACAATGCAACGATCAATGACCATGATGTAGTGTAGTGTAGCGAGTCTAGTTTGAGTGTTGCTGGAATCCAGCTCCCAGGACAGAACCTCCCTCACAATTCGACCGATATAGAGCAACACTTAAGATTTCAAAAAGGACGCAAATCCTGCCCGCTATTGAATAATTCCTCTTAGTTTCCTTCGTCAGTTGTCGATCATGAGACCGGTTACTACTAATTTCGCATCCTTATCAGTCCCTACATAAGAGGCTAAAAGCTAACTGTGCTGTTATTAAGATAATAAAAACTGACGTCATGATTACACTGTAGTGAAGCATCAGTTTTTGCAGCCACTCGTATTTTATTCTACCCTAATTGTCGCATTCGCTTGCCATATTGCGCGAACATGTTTACTATATATACAAGGTATCAAAAAGATGGGGTAGCAAGTTAGATAAACAAGCCGATTTCAAATCTTCATAAGAGGAAATATTTAAGGTTTTTGATAGAGAAATATAGACGACGACTGCAAAAGGACTGCTAACGGCTAGCGGAAGCAAATGCCAAGCTATACGAAGCTTGTCGTAATGCAACTCCACACGGCACGGCCGACAATAAAGCGGGTTGCGCGGTCCTTGCAGTTCATTTCGTTGGCGGAGAGAGACAATCGATTTTCTTGCCATTCTCCCCGAAACTGATACATTCTCCATAGCCTCTTTTGAAGCAATGTAATTCATTCTTAGGGTGTTTGCAAGAACGGAAATAATTATATTTTTGACAATTAGTATATCAAAATGATGATCAACGGTCTTAAACGTCCGAATGTTTCAATATTTTTAGAATGTCGTACTAAGGCGATTTGTGTACGAAACAATGGCCTATGAATACAAGACATAGTTTTACTGCATACCTAAGCGAAAGAAGAATGCCATATGACACATGAATAAGTGGACAGTACAGTTACAGGTTTCGCTATAAATTAATTCAGCGTTGAGCATGCACCACGCCAACATTTCCCTATCGTCCGCTGCTTTCGAATTGTTTCAGGAACTCCTCCGTATGATTCCAGAGAGCATCCTGGAGCGCTTCGTCCCTGGCCAACGACGCTTGCAGACCCTTTTCATCATCCCAGGCGTCTTGAAAGTATTTTCCACTAATATCGGCCAGCTGCGGGTCGGCGGCGCAGTAAACGGTTGTGGCCGCACCCTGCTCGAGGGACTTGAAGAATGGAGTACCAAAGAACTGGAACACTTTTCCCGCGATTCCTGTGCTTCGAATGAGTCCTGTAAATACTGAGATGAGCTGCTTCGAGCTGGCAGCTAGCTAGAGATAGTGTTGCACCGAGCTATATTATTTACTTTAATAACACCACTAATCAGTTGAAATGGTGGTTTTTTTCAGATACCGAACGGTCGATCTTTAAAATCCATTTCAACTGCGGTGAAATATTTTGGGTAGGGCAGCATGACGCGGACACAAAATCTTTGCCCCCCAACACCGTTAAACTGTTCAAACATTCGCATCGAGTAAGATTCACTTAAAAATATTTGTCACAATCGCTCATTTATTTGAAATAGATCAAAAGCACTCAATTTCCTCAATTACTACTCACACTATGGAAGATGTCCCAACTTAAACACAAATACAATAAAAGGCCCGATATCTCATTTGTTTCCGTATTAGAGTACGGTGCAACAAACTTAATTAGTTCCTATGATTCGTTAATGAATGAAAAATAGTTTATAACTAAGGGGTTAATCGAAAATCAAGCTGAAGAAGTTTTGGCATGACAATGTTACAGTACTAGCCCAAACTCAAGTTTTGCTTTTGGCGTAAACTGCAACAACTCTTTATCCTAATCTGGTCACGCTTAATCTGCGCTGTCAGCCATGCACATCTTGAGATTGCGCCAAAGAGCTCGCAGTTTAGACTTAGCGCAAGGTCTTTAAGTTTACGCAAGGACGCCGATTCCCTCAGTCAAATCCGTTTCATATCCCATTTCCATTTGAACGTCTCGATCAATGGCATATAATAAGTGTTCGTTGGGTGAAGTTGAGGATAGCAATTCTTGCAGAAAATACACAAAATGCTCCTACCAGTTTTAATGACTCCCGGGTGGAGAACGTAGACGTTGACGCCGCTCTGATGAACTCGTCGATGCAGTCCGAACGCAAAGAGCACGTTGCACAGTTTCGAGTATGCGTAGAAAGAAATTAGACCGGGCTCTTTTGTGCCCGCAACCGGGGTCAAGATTTTCAGCTTTTCTTCGACCGACAGACGTTTATCGATCTGAAATCAAAAAGAATGACTTGTTAGCCATTCTTATTTATTAAGCAGCAGGGTAAGTAATAGAGTTGCTATAATGAATATAACTTAATCAGGCTCATCCGAAAACCTTCATAAGTAGGAAAAAAGACTCATCATAGTTTTGCTCATATTTGCAGCGATGGTATAGGGTTCATTTTTTCCGATTCTCTCGTATTCTGTTCCACTATATTTGCATGTAATGGATATTAAACTGTCTATATGTTAATAAGGTTGAGCAAAAGATGTTAATGAATGGAAGACATCGATCAAATAAGGCGACTTTTGAAGGTTTCATACATTATTTTTTGAGTGTAAATCCGACGAGACGATGACGATACGACTTGGAGCTGATTCTTGAAGTTTCGGCAAAAGCAGCTGAGTGAGGTAAAATTGAGCGACATGGTTGACACCGTAGGTAGTTTCCAATCCATCCTCTGTGCTTTTCTGCGGCGCAGAGTAAACCCCGGCATTCAGGATCAGCATATGTAGAGGCCTTAATTGAATCATTTATCTATTTTTTAATCTAAATTGTATGAAAAGTCTTACTAGAAAGGAATCTAAATGCGGGTGCAAACCTAACCCCCAAAAGTAAAGTAATGTGAAACCATTCAAAAGCTGAAAAGTTTCTTGGATAGCAAATATAACAGAATTATTATTTTATATTAACGCGTGAAAAAATTGCTTTCTACAAAAATTGAACAACGTTACCATATGCTTTGCTTTAGTACCTGATTTATTCACAAATAAACTAGAGGAGCGTACCATCCTTTTGACAGAAACTCTTCGGCGGCACTCTTGACACTCTTTAAAGAGCTCAGCTCGATGGATATGATGTCAACTTTGGCGTCCAACTAAACAACAGCGCAGTTAATACATCTTTAATGTCCGATTAGTCTTTGCCAATACATGCAGCTGAATGGAGCCCTGCTGTGCTCAAGAGAAATAATTAAATTAACCACAGAGAGCTTTATTTGTCATTTACCCTTCAAATTTTAATTTATTCTCCGAACAGTAACTTCAGTTATTAATTGTAAATGGAAGTTGCTAGTCATGCTCAATGCCGATACAAAGAATATTTAGAAATATTGCTGTAATTTGCCGGATACAAGTTAAGTCCAAGTTATTATTATGAAAAATATGCGAATTCGAGGGACTTTTTCCTACTGAGTTTAGTCAGTCATTGATTCGCCAATGATCCCATTTCACGCCCCCAGATCGCTGCTAGTTATGTCACACACGACTTCGTGACGGTAATTGGCGCGTTTGATCGTGTTCTTTAGTTGTACATTTCGATCAAGACATATAGTTCACTTACTCTTTCAGCCAGAATCTCGTCTCGCAGTTTTTCTGACGCCGCTATGTTACGATTCGCCATCACAATGTGTGCTCCATGCAGCGCAAGTGACCGTGCTGTCTCAATCCCTACAATGCGAGCGTTATTGCAAAGATATAACAGGTTAAATGTAGAAAGCGTAATGATAGAACAGTGTCCCAGCCACGGACTCGGTGAGCTTATTTCGAGCTTCCATTGTCTCACGGAAGGTTGTTAAACGAATTTTTTGAGCGGACCTGCCTTATCAGAGCGGCAAGCTAGTGAGCATCGTATTGTGAACTTGCCAACTTGCGAATGTAAGTTTTCGACTGATTAACCGAACAAATCAAGATACTTACCAATGCCAGAATTTGTGCCGGTAATTAGTGCAGTCTTGCCCGTCAAATCGATGCCTTTCAGAACATCTTCAGCGGTCGAACATGATTTGAAACGACGCGTGCGTTCGGGCATTTTGCTACAACGTCGTGATCAGTCCACGAAAAGTAAATCTGCAAGAACCGACTTCAATCTGTAATTGAATTAAATTCTATAAAAATTCCAACAAAGATGTAGCCTGCATGGAACTAAGAACCAGAAGGAGAGAAAGAGAAAGACTCCTCACAGAATCTAAAGGGACTATTTTATTTTAACCAAACGAGAGCATTTTGCTGCAAATGTTTTTACAGCGTAACTTTGGCACGCGGCGAACAAGAAATCTCAACTGCGCGTCGTACGACGCATCATGATCGCGATCAAAAGTGCAAGTAACTACATACGCGGTTCCCGAATCAGTACTCTCGATCGCAGTCAGTATACGATCCGCCATTTTTCAATTCTAGCTTAACGAAGCCTTCCTAAGCTAAATTTGTGCAATAATATTGCATCTCTCATTGCTTTCAACAAAAGTATTTTGTTACAGCAGAAATTTCCATTATTGTCTTTTTCAAAACGTGCTTTTACCACACTTTGGTTGAATAATTCTGAGCAAACTCTACATTTTCCCATCTTTTGTAATGTAACTGAGGGGCAGACATCACAATAGTAGCCTAGCATCCTATCACTAACTAACGGAGCAGCCCTATGCACCAAGTCACCCGCGCGGCGACCACGATGAAGTTAGAGACGAGTTTGCAGCGGCGAGCGAGATGAATCGACCATAGGGTAAAACGCAATGTCATGCTTGATGACGGCGAAAGCAACGATCAATGACCATGACTTAGTGTAGTGTAGAGAGTGAAAAGTTTAGTGAGTCTAGTTTGAGTGTTGCTGGAATCCAGCTCCCAGGACAGCACCTCCCTCACAATTCGACCGATGCTGGGAAACACTTAAGATTTCAATAAGGACGCAAATCCTGCCCGCTATTGAATAATTCCTCGTAGTTTCCTTCGTCAGCTGTCAATCATGAGCCCGGTTACCATTAATTCCGCATGCTTATCAGTTCTTATATAAGCGGCTAAAGGGCAAACTGTTGCTGTTATTATGTAACAAAAATTGAATGTACAGTTACACTGTAGTGGAGCATCAGTTTTCGCAGCCATTCGTATTGTATCCTACCCTACTCGTCGCATATGGCTGCCATATTGCGCGAACATGTTCACTATAGTTACATAGGTTTCAAAGAGATGGGATAGCAAGTTAGATAAACAAGCCGATTTGAAATCTTCACGAGGGGAAATATTTAAGGTTTCCGATAGAGAACTACGGACGACAACTGCAAAAGGACTGCTAGTGGCTAGCGGAAGCAAATGCCAAGCTATACGAAGCTTCTCGTAATGCAGCAGCACACGGTACGACCGACATTAAAGCGGGTTGCGCGGTCCTTGCAGTTCATTTCGTTGGCGGACAGCGACAGTCGATTTTCTTGCCGTTCTCTCCAAAACTGATACTTTCTCCATAGCCTCTTTTGAAGCAATGTAATTCGACCTCAGGGTGCTTGCAAAAATGGAAATAATTAAATTATTGGCAGTAAGATTATCAAAATAAGTATCAATAGTTTTAAACGTCCTCCAAATGCTTCGATATTTTCAGAACAATGTCACTTTTATTCCATTTGTGTACGAAACAATGACCCATGAATACAAGACAGTTTTAGTGCACATGTAAGCGAAAGAAGAATGCCATATGACACATGAATAAGTGGACAGTACAGTTACAGGTTTCGCAATAAATTAATTCAGCGTTGCGCATGCACCACATCAACATTTCACTATCGTCCGCTGCTTTCGAATTGTTTCAGGAACTGCTCCGTATGATTCCAGAGAGCATCCTGGAGCGCTTCGTCCCTGGCCAACGACGCTTGCAGACCCTTTTCATCATCCCAGGCGTCTTGAAAGTATTTTCCACTAATATCGGCCAGCTGCGGGTCGGCGGCGCAGTAAACGGTTGTGGCCGCGCCCTGCTCGAGGGACTTGGAGAATGGAGTACCAACGAATTGGATCACTTTTCCCGCCATTCCTGTGTTTCGCAGGAGTCCTGCAAATATTGAGATGAGCTGCATCGAGCTGGCGGTTAGCTAGAGATGGTGTTGTACCAAGCTATATTATTAACTTTAAGAATACCACTAATCAGTTGAAATGGTGGTTTTTTTCGGATACCCAATGGTCAATCTTTAAAATCCATTTCAACTGCGGTGAAATATTTCGTGTAGGGCAGCGTGACGCGGACACAAAATCTTTGCCCCGACACCGCTACACTGTCCAAACATTCGCATCGATCAAAGTTTACTTAAATGTATTTGTCACAATCGCTCATTTAAAAGGACACAAAATGCTCCTACCAGTTTTAATCACTCCCGGATGGAGAACGTAGACGTTCACGCCGCTCTGATGAACTCGCCGATGCAGTCCGAACGCAAAGAGCACAGCGCACAATTTCGAGTATGCGTAGAAAGAAATTAGACCGGGCTCTTTTGTTCCCGCAACCGGGGTCAAGATTTTCAGCTTTTCTTCGACCGACAGACGTTCATCGATCTGAAATCAAAATGAATGACTTATTAGCTATTCTTATTCTTCAAGCTGCAGAGTACATAATATAGTCGCTTTAGTGAATTTAACTTAACCAGGCTCATCCGAAAACCTGCAGAAGTAGGAAAAAAGACTCGTCATGGTTTTGATCATATTTGCAGCGTACTAGCGATGGTTTAGTATTAATTTTTTCCGATTCTCTCATATTCTCCTCCGCTATATTTGTATGCAATGGTTATTCAGCTGTCTATATTAATAAGGTTGCGCAAAAGATGTTAATGAATGGAAGACATCGATCAAATAAGGCGACTTTTGAAAGTTTCATACACCAGTTCTTGCGTGTAAATCCGACGAGACGATTACGACACGACTTGGCGCTGATTCTTGAAGTTTCAATAAAAGCAGCTGAGTAAGGTAAAATTGAGCGACATGGTTGACACCGTAGGTAGTTTCCAATCCGTCCTCTGTGCTTTTCTGCGGCGCTGAGTTTACCCCCGCATTCAGGATCAGCATATGTAGAGGCCTTAATTGAATCTGTTATCTCTTTTTTAATTTAAATTGTTCGAAAAGTCTTTCTAGAAAGGAATCTAAATGCGGGTGCAGCCCTAACCCCCAAAATTATTGAAATGGGAAACCCTTCAAAAGCTGAAAAGTTTATTGGAAAGCAAATAGAGCACAAATATTATTCGATATTGACCCGTGAAAAAATTGCCCTTTACAAGAATTGAACAACATTTCCATATGCTTTGCTTCAAAACTTGATTTTTTCACAAATGAACTAAAGGAGCTTACCATCCTTTTGACAGAAACTCTTCGGCGGCACTCTTGACACTCTTTAAAGAGCTCAGCTCGATGGATATGATGTCAACTTTGGCGTCCGACTAAACAAGAGCGCTGTTAATGCATTATAAGCGTTCGATTAGTCTCTACCAGAACATCCAGCTGATTGGAGTCCTGCTGTGCTCGCGAGATACAATTAAATTGACCACACAGGACTTTATTTGTCATTTACCCTTCAAATTTTAATTTATTTTCCAAACAGTAACTTCAGGTACTAAGTTTAAGTGGAAGTTGCTGGTCTTGCTCAATGCCCATATAAAGAATATTTATAAATATTGCTGTTATTTACCGGATTCAAATTATGTCCAAGTTATTATTATGAAGAATATGCGAATTTGAGGGGCTTTTTTCTATTGAGTTTAGTCAGACATTGGTTCCTCACTGAGATCATTTCACGCAGCCAGTTCGTCGCTATTTAGGTCACACACGACTTCGTGACGGTGATTGGCGCGTTTGATCATGTTCTTTAGTTGTACATTTTGTTCAAGACATATAGTTCACTTACTCTTTCAGCCAGAATCTCGTCTCGCAGTTTTTCTGACGCCGCTATGTTACGATTCGCCATCACAATGTGTGCTCCATGCAGCGCAAGTGACCGAGCTGTCTCAATCCCTACAATGCGAGCGTTATTGCAAAGATATAACAGGTTAAATGTAGAAAGCGTAATGATAGAACAGTGTCCCAGCCACGGACTCGGTGAGCTTATTTCGAGCTTCCATTGTCTCACGGAAGGTTGTTAAACGAATTTTTTGAGCGGACCTGCCTTATCAGAGCGGCAAGCTAGTGAGCATCGTATTGTGAATTTGCCAACTGGCGAATGTAAGTTTTCGACTGATTAACTGAAGAAATCAAGAAACTTACCAATGCCAGAATTAGTGCCGGTAATTAGTGCAGTCTTGCCCGTCAAATCGATGCCTTTCAGTACATTTTCAGCGGTCGAACATGATTTGAAACGACGCGTGCGTTCGGGCATTCTGCTACGATGCAGTGATTAGTCCACGAACAAATCTGCAAGAGCCGACTTCAATCAGTAATTGAATTGAATTTTATAAGATTCCAACAGAGATGAAGCCTGCATGGAACTGAGAACTAGAAGGAGAGAAAGAGAAAGACTCCTCACAGTACCTAAAAGGACTTTTTTGTTTTAACCAAACGAGAGCATTTTGCTGCAAATGTTTTTACAGCGTCACTTTGGCACGCGGCAAACAAGAAATCTCATCTGCGCGCCGTACGACGCAGTATAGTCGCGATCAAAAGTGCAAGCATTTGATATACGGGGCTCCCGAATCACCTAGTTACATTCATTACTCTTGATCGCAGTCAGTATACGATCCGCAATTTTTCAATTCTAGCTTAACGAAGCCTTCCTAAATTAAATCTGTGCAATAATTTTGCATCTCCCATTGCCTTAAAAAAAGTATTTTGTTACAGCAAATTGTCCATTATTGTCTTTTTTCAAAAGTGCTTTTACCACACTTCGGTTAAAAACTTCTGAGCAGTCTCTACATTTTCATATCTTCTGCACTGTCACTAAGAGACAAAATCGCACTAGTAACCTGGTTGTATCCTGTCTCTAACTGACGGAGCAGCCCTATGCACCAAGCGACCCGCGCGGCGACCACGATGAAATTAGACACGAGTCTGCAGCCGCGAGCACGTTGAATCGATTTTAAAGGAAAACGCAATGTCATACTTGATGACGGTGAAAGCACAATGCAATGATCAATGACCATGATGTAGGCTAGTGTAGTGAGTCTAGTTTGATTGTTGCTGGAATCCAGCTTCTAGGACAGCACCTCCCTCATAGTTCAACCGATGCGGGGATACACTTTAGATTTCAATAAAGACGTGAATCATGCCCGCTATTGAATACTTTCTCGTTGTTGCCTTCGTCAGCTGTCAATCATGAGACCGGTTACTACTAACTTCGCATCTTCATCAGTTCCTATATAAGCAGCTAAAAGGTAGTCTCTATTGGTATACACAAGAATTCACTTTAGAGTTCTATTGTACTTAAGCAGCAATATTTGCAGCCACTCGTGTTGTGTGCAACCCTACTTGCCTCATGGGACACAATGCATCTTGAACTAATAATATTCTCAAGTCTGTTCTATTATATGATAAAATTTCGTTGAGCTCGGGTTTAAACGGCAAAGTTTTAAGCAATCGTAATCATCTACATCTTTGTGGCCACCCTATATTTCATACAGTCATAACTTTACAATTTATCACCAGCATTCCTCCCGTAAATAATGTTTATACGCATTTCGGAAGTTTATGGTGATGGTAAGAGCAGTTGAATGATGTTGTGTGTTTGTGTAACGCGAAGTTGCGCCCGCAGCTGTGCAAATTTCACACTGTATTGTGACGAGTTTTAAGAAGCGTTCAAATAAGAAAGCACATTCAATGATCGAATACGAAGCAATCTACTACCATCACTCCACATCACCCATATTGAGTTAAAGAACCACAAATAATTGCAAATTAAGATGGAAAGTAAACAGAAGTTTGATAGCAGTCAGACGGCTATGTTAAATATAGTACAAGACAAGAATGTACTGGGCACCAGAATCTTATCGTCCAACGTATAGAGTAAGGAGGATCTAAAGCAATTTACGAATATATGAGGGATACACGGTGAAATAACGATAACCAATTCCACAATCAATCCTACGTTTGATGATGGACTTGTGTACAGCAGAAAATTTTCCCTCACTAATCTGAGATTATTAACCCACTTGCAGCGACAATAAAGCGCCATTAACTTTCAGTAGAAAACAGCAAACGCCGCTCAGATTCAAACAACTTCTAAGAAAGAGAATGTTCGAAGACATCTGCGATTATGACCAAATACTGTGAAATCATTCACAGCAAAAAATAGCCCGAAAATATGAAGGATCACAAAGTGGAAAACGAGTGGTCAAAGGTGACCAAAACGAGATGATACACGCATATTTTATTGAAAACGCAAAGCAGTGATGAGAATGGGCCCAATCCATGGAAAAGCTACCAAGCCACAAAGGCGCCCATGCTTAAAAATCTCTGCGGGTCAAGCTAAGCCTTAGCCTGCGCTTGCTGAATATACTCATCAAGACGACTGGAACGTTAAAAGTTTGTTATCCTTCCACTTTACATCGACTACAGCCCAAAGAAATGTCCATTAGCATTGAATTGCTAACTAAAAACAAAATGCAGTGTTTTGCACTAAATAATGCTGATATCTGGGTAATAATACCAGATGCGACTCATCAAAGTAAGATGCGGTGGAAATAGTAACCGGACAAAACCATTTTTGAGGGTGGGCCAATTACTGATAGACTTTTGGGATCGGGCCGAACTCATCACAAGAAAACGTCTCTGAAGCAGGGCTCAAGAAAAGTCATGTCCAGAAGCATAAACAACAGAAGGTACAATTTAGAGCCGTAGAAACCAACCACTCGACGGAATTTGAATTTGTGAATTTTTTGACCGAGCGAGCTCACGTTCGACCGAGGTCAGTGTCAAACTATTAGACCGAGACCGACTGATTTCTACGGCAGCTGAAATCAGAAGAAATATCGAAACCATAAAACGTTCCATAAAACATAAAAAATGCTCAATTCAGCGGTGAACAGGCCAGGAAATCCGCAAGATAGCAAAAAAGAAGTCAGTACATGTCGTGAACAGTGACTCTTAGAAAACACGTTAAAACAAGAGCAGATAAACAGTGTACAATAGTAGCTAACGGAAGCACGGTAAGTAGTGTCAATTTCCGCTTCAATGAATTCTTGGTCAAACATGTGGCAATTAGCCTAAAAATTAACTTCTTTAAGCGATCGTTTCTCGGTCAAAAATTTCTCAATTTATACAATTTTTTGGTGAACGTCTTCACAATTGAAGAAAAGCATTTAAAAATAGCAGCCTAATCAGTTGCTATTTGGTCAATTAATTAAAAATTCACTGAAGTGGATTTACAAGCAACCAGGAGCAGCAGCATCGACGTACAAGAGAAAATGATTAACGCTAAGCCGAAGCCAGTCATACCTCATCAAGCACTCAACAGAACCCATGAAATACTTCTTCTTACAATTTCATCAGTAACTTGCCGTTTGAAAACGCTGATGTTATCTATACATAAAACAGACAACGTTTGAACTGAATCCACGACAAATCTACCGTATACAGTGAGCATTCAGAGGGCGTATTCATTAACTACGCAGTGAAAGTGAGATAAAATACAAAGTACGACTTTTCAATTCCCCAAGGGCGCTTTCTCGGTAATACTTTGCACTTTGTATTGTGCCCCCAATTTGTCCTCAACCTGTTCACTACAGCTCAAAAAGGAAAGAAATAGTCTCTTTATAGAATTGAAGTGACGACCGAGTTGAAACGGACCACTCACGGACTAACGGACATAAGGAAATTAAGGACATTAAGGAAACAACTGTAGCGGGAGGCGGACACGTATTTTTCACTAAACTAAAATTTTATAAGGTAGCGAATTTTTAGGGTAGGGAGAAATTCAAGTTGACCACCCTAACAGCCACATCAAAGAGCACCGATGTAGCTCTACCATCTCGGAATAACGCGTCCTGCCTAGAATTTAATCAGCTATTACTGCTGATTCCGCGTTCGAGCGCATAAAACGACTGAGTATTGCGTACTAATGCAATAGTGGTGGGACCAAAGCGGGAAAAATAAGGCTAACCACAATCGCCATATTTTCAAAAATGTATTGGAATTTTTTTGATGAAACCTATTCCGGCGAGCTATACGATATCAAAAGTCGAATCGTACGCTGCCGGCTCAAAACTAAAACATGAAGGATGACGTATAGTCAACATTTTTCGATCAGTAACAAGAAATCTCGTCAGGCATCCTAGTGGGCAAAGATGAGATCACTTTTCGGTGCTTGAACGCCAATATTTCAAAATCAATGTTGAAAGCTTTTTCTGAGTTTTTACGTGCCTAAACTGATAGAAAGAAGCAAGATCCACTTTCGAAGTAGTCTGCCTAACTCAATCTAAGATTTCTTGTTACTGATCGGTAAAATGTGACTGTATGTAGGCGGAAAATATGATGACAAGAGCATATTATGAGAAACATGACCGCAGTTCAGTTGAAGACGAGAATGCGTTTGTCGATTTGTTTGCGACAAATCGGACATTCGGTCATACGGTCGCCGCACAGTTGACAGAAGCCGTGGCCGCACATGAAAATCAGGTTCTTTAAACGATCCATGCACACCGGACACAGCGTCTGATCTTTCATATCCTGAAAAAGCGAAAGTAAGTTGCATAATGGGGAACTCTAACCATATTGCATATTGACCTAAATATACCATTTCCACTTAAATTGAGACACTATAAATATAATAAGGCACTTTTGAATTCAATGAGGATATTTTCCATACTGATTTAGTTACAATAATAAACGTCCACGGCATTTATTGCCGTTGCCGTTCAATTTCATAAATTTACCACTCAATCCCATAAATTTACCATTTTACGAACTTTTTCTAAAAGGTTCTAAAATTGAATGGCAAAGGTACGACATTAAACGACAACAACTATACTAGTAGGAATGCAGTATTTAAAATAAAACCATACCTGCAGCTGCTGCTGGAGCTTGATAATCTCAGGATTGGAAGTAGTACGGTCTTCACAGCCATTGTTCATGATGGGACGAGAAGCGGCCGCAGCGGCGGCGACGGCGGCAGCGGACGTTGTGGGGGCGCGGCTGTCCGCATTGCCTCTCGGCCGATTGACATTCGCCCCAGCCAAGTCGTTGTTCGTCTGCGTGAGCGACAACGGCGCAATCCCTTGCCCAACGCCGCCTTCCGCTCCTGGCCGCTCGTTGTTGTTCGGACCTCTTTGTGACTTCTGCACCGGCAAAGGGCTCGACGGAACGCTGTCTGTAATATAGAGGAATTTTTACGAACCCGTCGACTTTATGTTTCTAGATCGCTAAATATTTCAGTATTGCTGATATTGGTTGGTTGATCGTTGACAGGAGTTGTTCGATAAATCTCTTGACTTTCGTAAACACAACAGAGCCATTTCAAAGATAATCAGCTATTTAACAACGAAATCACCGTCTTTCACAAAACATACTTCGTTCTCTTCCTCAAACCTGCAGGCTTTCTCTATAAAAGACGAGACAAAGGCCCCAAAACCCAGAAAGGCGAAGAGAATAGTTATAAAACTCGTTGAGCGCTCCTAGTACAATGCTCTCTTGTATTAGTGGATTGTATGAACATTGGTCGCTGAACAAGCACACCCTGTTGAGGTCCAAAGGACCGAAACCGACCATTAATACCTGCGGGAGTGCTGGGAATCACAAAACACTCACATTCCAAACCGCGACATTCGCTCAGCGGAACGATCTTCTCAATCTCGCTTCGACACTGCACGCATTTCTTCATCAATGATGCGCATGCTGAAATTTAAAACAATCGTAGGACACGTTTGGTAATAAATGCAATTTTTTACGTAATTTCTAAAATTATATAAAACGCCAAAGTTCGACTCAAACGTGAAATAGGACAACTGCATCAGTACCCGAGCCTATCAGCACTAAATCGCCATCAATTTCCACCCGCCAATTTCTACAGAAATGGTAACATTTTCGCTCCTGATGGGAAAATTTAATTCCTAAAACAGAGAAAAAGGGCCCTTAAGTTTATGTTCCATAGTCACAAACTCTCTAAAAACCCACCGAAAAGCATACTCTTTGATTGTAAGAAGTTATCAACAATCGTAAAAAGGATTGATCGGTTAACATTAGCTCTTATGAACGCTTACTTTCACAAGCGCAGACATGATTGCATGGTCGGAATACGGTAGCGGCCTTTTGATCGCTGCACACGACGCATTCATCGATGGTAACGCGATCGTCGACCAACGCCTTGCAAATAAGGCATTTCTTCATCCGCGCTGCGCACGACTCGCATGCACATATGTGCAAGCATGGAAGGAAGAGAACCTGAAACACCAGGAGCGGTCAGGAAATGCAACTTGTATATGTGTGGCTTTTTGACAATCAAAGTGGCGGCCTATATGGTAGGAGGACGATCTGAATTTATCTATTGGGATGGTTTTTGTTAAGAACTTCCGTCTTAGCGCGAAATATCACATTTTAAAGATATGCAGCAATGCGACGAACTTTGTATGCCAAGGAAACCGAGGCGGCATTTCGAATCTTGAAAATAAATCTTGGACGCATGCTAATATTGTTGTATACGCGCATTACGTGAAAAGTAGCGTGAGGCGATTGAACGCAACGTTTATAACGCGTCTAACAACCAATATGATGAAGTGTGATTCCAAATTACAAAATTACAGAAGCGCGAACGGACAAGCCGGTCGTAAAAGGTGCCCGTGGCGTACAAGAAAGAAAGAGAAAAGACCCCACCTCGCGTCTGGCGTCAGAGCAGACCATGCACTCCTCAAGGCTGTCAGTGCTGCGGCGGCACTGCCCGCCCACCGCCGCCTCTTCCTCGTCAATCTCCGCCACGTCCTCATCGGCGATCGACGACGGCGCCTTTCCGCCGTCCACCGTGTCCGCCGTGTCCACCGTTCGCAACGATTCCACTGATTCCGCCGGCTGCAGGTTGGAAGGAGACGCCAGGTTTGATCGCGAGTGCTGCTGGTCGTCGATGATTGCCGCCGGCACGGCAGAAGAGGCGTCATTCGAGTTGACGACCTGAAATTGTTTCAGTAATTATTGCTTCATATCCCTTATGTCACGTTTAATATGGGTCCTGTTTTATTCTTTCGTGTATGTAGTGGTGGAATCAAATAGAAAAATAAAATTGAATTGAACAACTTCTTATAAGAAACGATTTCATTCCAAATCGTGCAGAAAACAGCGAGCGTTTACTAACTTTTAATAAAATTTCAACTGCCAGATCGAATAATATTCGAAAAGATATTCAAGAATTAAACGTTCATCATCGTGTCGCTGTAAAAGCCCACCTATAAAAGTGGGCGGCGATAAATTCCTGCAATTAGAGGAAGGGTAAAAGCCAAAATGTTAACACACTGATTCAGGATTAAAAAACGGAAGCATGAACACGACTTAAACTGGCTAGCGTACTGCTGATATTTGAAAAATTGTCAATATTTGGCCTACTGCCAATAACTGTCGTATTGATAAAAAGGCAAACCTTGGGAACAGATCCTCCAGCTGCTAGCGGTGGTCGCTGCTGAGCATTGCTGGGGCCAGCGGCCTTCAAGTTCTTCACACTGGCTAAGCGTTCCTTCTGGCAGTTGAACAACGTGCGACACAGACTGGGATCCGGACACAGATCCATCGGCGTTTGGCCTAAAAAATATTTACCGGTATAAACGAATTTCACTATACCATCGAGTAATCCAGTCCCATTCACTATCACCTGAGCCACATTCATGAAACAAGTGCCTAACACCAATACAATTTTCGAACTTCTCCTTGAAACCTTCTACACACACGGATGCTTGATTAGCCCAAGATGGTCAATTTTGTACGATGATATACGATAGCCATTAAGCGCTTGTTTATGAGAACATCAGCAAAGGAAACCTCTCAACTTACCCTTCTTATTCTTGATCGTCAGATCAGCGCCGTTGGCGACCAAGAAGCAGGCGACGGAAGCGGAAGACTTTTTGTCGGCGCCGGAGTGACCCAAGCCGACCAGGAGCTTGCCGGCGTCGGTCACGTCCTGGAGCTGGCGCAGTTGGGAGAGGGTGTGGTTACGGAGGGCCTCGTGCAAGGGCGTGTCGCCGTCCTTGTCGGCGATGTTCAGATTTGCTTTCTCCCGCACTAGCAGGCGCACTATCGCCGTGTGCTGACGCTCTACTGCCAAGTGCAGCGCCGTCTAAAACAATTTTTATTGTACAGTAGTATTCTTTTATACCGGTTACCGGGGGACCAGCAAGTTTTGACCGGTATAAGCGAAATACCGGTATAACCGAACTTATTTGTATGGAAAAGTACACTTTGGGACTGGAAATCTTGACCGCTGTAAACGATATACCGTTATAACCGAAACCGTTATAAATGAATTCCACTGTATTTTAATTTCGTTTATTTTAATATTTAGCTTAACTTATTTAAATGAATATAGTTTTACTTGTTCATTATTAATAACAGTTATTCGCCCCCAAAAGAGAAAATTGCCTACCTGCATGTTGACGTTCTGCACGTCCAAGTCGGCCTTGCCCTGCGTGACGAGCACGTCGGCGACCTCCGTGTGGTTGTTGAGCGCCGCGAGGTGAAGCGCCGTGTAGCCGTCGTCCTTCTTTTCATCGACCATCCACGCGCGCGGCATCTTTGCCACCAGAATTCGCGTCGCGCTGAAACCGCATGAAATTTTAGCATGACGTACATAAATATTAAAATGCGCACATAAACGTTTTCAACTTATTATACGGTTGAGCACACTCAAACCAATGTAAAAGACCCCCGTCTTATTACTGGCTCGTAGATCTTTTCTCAGAATGGCTCTGTGCTACATGAAGCCGCCGGATTGGCCCGTGAGCTCTTTTAAAATCATAAACGATGCAGTATAGTCATTAGTCGGCTCGCTGGAAGGATTAGTATCATAGCGGACTGTGTTCTGGGTTTTTTCAGTGGTCAGCGTGTTCAATGTCAGAGATTTTCGTGTGAAAACCCTATTTCATTTTGGGAGCAATTCAACATTAGTGCTGTTGCCTGCGCTCTTGTTCATGTAGCGAGAGTACAGGAATGCAGCTTTTTTGACACTTTGGGTTTTAAACATTTTTGGCCTCCGTCAATGCCATAAAACATTTATCCCCTCTAATTAATCATATCAGATGCACTATATAATTTTATCACGAAACAAAGATCACTCCCTGATCTCTACCATGTTCCCTAAACGTTCGTATAACTGTGACACATTTTGGTAAAAAATTGTAATTCCGTCGCGTTGATCATTCATTGTGTTCTGTGGTGCCTTATTCCATTGAAGAATTCTGACTCACTTCCGCATGAACGAAACCTATACCCAGCTGATGACATTGAAGTGTTGAAGCTCATTTGTTCTATTAGAGTTCTGCTTCTCTCTTTATTCTCTTTGGAGCTCTATTTGTTCCATGAGGGCTCTATGTGAGAATTGAGGCTCAATTTTTAATAACTTCATTTGAATTTCGAGCACATTCTCACGCAACGCCTTTACACACAGCGATCCGAGACAAATGCGCGAAAATCGGATGTTTTGTTTGCGCGGCAAACTAAACTGCAGGAGCACTAAATCTTCCGGGGGTGCGCTTTGACCTCGATAGTCGCTCGGCCGAAAGAATAATCAAGACAGGTTAAGAGAACGCGCACTGCATGCACTTTGTCAGTGGGGCAGACGTGTGCGTGGGGGAATTAGCGGCGATCGAAACGTCGGGAATCGAGGTCGGCGGTCGACCGCGGCCACCGTTCCACCGTCCCAGACCCAGACTGCCAGCAAAGTCGGTCAGCTGGTCGATTCGGGACGACGGGGAAAGAAGAAGGCGACAACCAACGACAGGCGACAACCAGCGACAGGCGCGCGCAGGCCGCAGCCGTCGCAGCCGTCGCGCAATCGGCCGAATCATTCGACGCGACGCTCACGGCGACGCGTACATGTGCCCATGTCCTCCGATGTCCCCATGCGCCGATGTCCCCATGTGCCCATCGGAGGCGCGTCAGTGCTGCTCCTGTCTGCGTTCAGGAAGTAGGTGACGGTGTCGTCCTGTCCTCTCCTGTTCACCAACCATCCTCCCTTTGTCTCGCCCTTCCACCAGCGCACTGCGTTCTCCCAAGCAGTTGACGCGACGGCCTGTTGCCGGTCTATCACTCGCTGCTGCTTTAAGGAAGTTGGCGGCGGTGTCGCCGTGTCTTCTCTCTACTGTTCCTACCACCATTCATTAACC
>NIUQ01001752.1:0-27296 GCA_002796945.1 Plectus sambesii
TTGGAAATGGTAGATCTTCATTCAGGACCGATGAAAGCGTTTGACAGGGGGAAATTGCACTACACACGTAGTTGGGCTAAACTTTTGGCCGCCACTGTATCATCGAAAATTTCGCATTTCGATATCAAAAAATATATATTTGTAATATTATCTGAATTTCTCCTTTCGTTCCAGATATCTTACAAAAGATAGGCCCCGAAGAAATAACAGTTTAGTGCTTAATTGAGCCAAAAAGTGTGGACATACCATCATCGTATGATGGAGGCGAATTCATATCCTAACCAAAACGATAAAAGCATGGTCGTGAGGTATTAAAGTAAATGAGACATTTTTACAATGTAGGACCTGTTCTCTGATCCTCCTCCTGCATCATACGATCATTTGGTGCTAGAATTAGTCGTTCACAGTCCATCGTGATCGGAGATCATTTTTGAATAATGCTCTCAGCCGATAGGCTTGAGCGGACCCGTGCTTGCCACTTTCGTGACGTAGGAACACGACCGATCATTAGGTAGAACTTTGATGATCGGCTCGGATCGTCCTTTGTTAGTTAGCGAAGAGGGATGACACGATTTGCGGAGAGCGACGGACAACGCGTGCAAGTAGGCGTGACGAGTCGTTCGCTAAAGCGGCAGTATAATAAAGGTTGGCAATGTTGCAACGATTTTCCCTTTCGCGATACACGATCCATTTTTCTCATGGCTCATTACTACAAATTTAATTCAACTTTTTGCGAGAAAGATAAAAAATATGAACAATTGACGTAAGTTTAACCTGCTCCTCGTCACGATCTCTGTAGTGTGAAGTTGCAGAGCTTCTCGCTGAAACAGCCTATTATTGACATTAACGTTTTGAGCAGGTTAGATCAATGTAAATTGTCGCCGTTTTATTCTCTTTCCAGCAAACAGTAGAGGAAAGTAAATGGAAACGAGGGAGTGATTATCTAATGGGAACTTTAGACTTTTTCATGATAATTATAATTAAATTCGCAAATTGTGATAAAGTTAGATTGACATTGAGCATTGCCTTTCATGGCTAGAATTTGAAATATTATTAGTTGTTTAATTCTGTACTTTTAGGTCGTGGCAGTTCCAGGTCATGAGTAAAAATTCCTTCGCGTAGAAGCAAAAGCTATCAGCTCTTAATTTGTCAGCTATTGCAAAATTTCTTCATTATACAGTTATTCTTTGCTTTTTAAGTGTGAGCTTAATAAAATGAACATAGTTAACAATCCTCATAGCTCAGGCGTTGTTGTACAATGTTGGCACAATATCTTTATTAAATAGAGTCTCCGAGCTATTAGAGTTCAATTTTTAACGTCAACACTCACACTTAGTCTCCGACTGATAAGCAACTTCAGATGAGCAACAAACAAATATGGTTTGCCGTTTTAACATTAATTGTGCTTCTTGGACACTACATCACAACCATCAAAGAAATATCAAACTACTACCGCTACGATATCGACAGAAGAAAGCGAACGCAAGTTTCCCTTTTTTATTCATATTTATATCGGAAGTCTTAATGATGGCGGTCTTTATGAATCGATTCTTTATATTTACACTTTTGGTTGGCGGGTGTCAACAATGTAGTCGCTCTGAGTTTTGAAAACCGGCCGATTCTTTTGAGCTTCCGCCACACTATTCATTTTTACTTCTCGAATTACAGAAAACTGCTTTAACAGCCAATGTTTTGCAGCATATTCGATATCTTCAAAACATTTTAATTGTTTGCATGGATGCATATTTTACGAGTTTGAGTTTATTCGCCTTTCAATATATTACATATGGGGCGCCCAATGTTTCAATCCTATCCTATTTTGACACTCTTTATGCTTCGGCCTGCCACTTCTGCGTTCTGTGCTGCTTCGTGATGGAGGCGTCGATGATGCACAGATCGTTGACGACAGTAAAATTCAGTGAGCCAATGACGTAGTCGATCTCAATCTTTGTGCTACAGTCATTTGAGCGCCACATCCATTTGCGAACCGGTCGTTTTTGTGCAACGAGTCGAATGAGCTTGATCCACGCCGCCAGCGAAGGCTCATCAAAGCAAATGATATCGGCTTTGATGTTGTAGAGCACGCGCGCGCGTTGTAGCTTGATGAGACAGACGGTCGACAGGGGCGAGACCTTGGACCCTGAGTGTCGTCACGAAGACTGGATGAGGGGAGGGGTGCGACTACGAAACCCTGCCTGTCGCATTAGCTTCTGGGTTTTGGAGCTTCTTTCACTTTGCTAACTTGCAGTGGCGGAGAAAAATTCTCAACCGACCGCTCGCCGAACGCAAAAATGAGAGAAGTCCTGCATTTTTTACATGTCTTTATAACTCATAAACGCTACTTAATCAAATAATTACTGAAATTTAAGTATGATTTATCCACCGACATGTTGTGTGAGTATGAATTTGTCAGGAAATCTTATAAACAGAAAAAATTACAAAACAGTAAGCAATATCACTACTTTCATATGAAATTCTCATACATAGTTTTCAACAAAAAAGTTAAGACGTTTGCTCCGCTGCAGATTAATAATGTAGAACAGATCAAATCATACTGCTCTGCAGACGGCCTGCTGCGATGGGAGAAGGAAAATTGATCACATATCATCACATGTAATTCTAAAATTAAAATACAGTTGATGAGGGCGAGAAAAGCAGGAAAATATAAGAGACATTCTCTTCTTCTCGAATTATCGCTGAAAGATCCTATTGTTGCATATCTCGTTCATTGCAACAAGGCAACAACTAATGTAAATGCTGTTCTCTTCTTGCAGTAACTTTCTCTCAAATTTAGAATTGAGTTTCTTCGCGGAGCTTCAATGAATCTCAATTATTCCGAGGACACATACGATATATATACAACAGCGCTGTTCCACGCAGCTGAATCGCGAGTATGCATGATTGCCAAGAACGGCCACACGGCGATTCAATACGTCAGTTGTTTACTGGCTGCGGTCCAGTCAGGTATTGGCTATTCAATCTTTTTCTTTTCTTTTTCTTCTTCAATCTAGTTCAATTTCAATCTTTCTATCCAAACTTGACTTACTTTCCATCCTTACGGCGCGCATAAGTGTTTGGATTCTGCAATTCTGCGCATTCGTGAGTAAACTTATTTAAGGCAATCGACGAGCGCAGAAGTGGATGCTTTCAAAATCGACCTTCAAGGCGGCTTACTCGTCTACTTGCCACAAACTTGATTCCATATGGGGAAGAGATGATGATAATTACAAGAAAATCGTCTTCTTGAGGGATCCGCTCGAGCGGTTCGTCTCTGGCTGGCTATTTGTTTGCCGTAGGTAGTGTGACGAGTATTTATTGAATTTCAACGTGTTACTCCCAAGATTATTTAAGATAAATTTAATTACTGCAATCTGAGCATAACTGACCGAGTCCTCTATTTCGGCCATTTTCGAGCTCATACTAAACTATGATACACATTCAATTGAGCTCCAATTTCCATAGTTGAGGTCCGTTTTTGAATAAGCATTATGTGGGATCGCGAGTCTGGGGGAGGGGTGCGCTCGCCCCTCGGAGATCTTAATTGCACCCCTGGGCATCGACCGATACTCACCTTTGAAGGTTGGAGGAATTGGCTCTGTAATTTTCTCCTGGATACACGTGTACAACCTCATACATTTTCCAGAAGACGCATGTGTCTGGGCTGCGGTCAGGATTTGGAGTGCTTTTTGAGAACATTGTACTACTGCTGGATTACGAATATGCAATATTCTGAAATCTGCAGCAATTCTTCGAAAAAGTCAGAGTTTGCTTTTCGTCACATGATGCCACAAGCTGTTCGCTGTCAACTGAAAGATCCAGAGGTATTAAAGAACTACAATATAACTGATTACTCGCAACAAACCGTCAACACTTTTCTGTTAAATGCTGCACGTCCTACGCTTAGTGTAGAGCAATACGAACACGTAGAAGGAATCCTGAATGAACCTTCTGTCCATGCTGCTAAAGGAACAGACTCGATTGATGTAAAAAGTAGAATTATTTCAGATAGAAAGCTAGCTTCTATGTTTTCTATACTGTACTTTATCGACTACGATACTTTTTCGATTGAATTACCACCTTTTATTGTCGACTTTGAGTTATTTGATCCAAATTTTGATGCGTTCAGTATGGGTAATTATTCGGTGTAATAAGAAATGTATTTGCGTTGTGAATCAGTTTATTTTGAAATTCACTATTTTATTGTATGTAAAGAGAAAACAGCTGATACTTATGTTGGCATGAGCTTATTAATCTGAACTGGCGTGGACTCGAGTGACTCACCGCCCTAAGTTGAAAAAGATCATGATATTGCATCCTGTGATAGTAAAACAGAGTTGGCGTAGTGCTCGGTGAGGGGAAGAGGTGGTCGGATCCAAGTGTGAAGCCCACGCGCTCCGTCATATTAATGTATCTCGCGGTGAGATGCCCGCTCGATATGAAGATTATAAAGAAAGCAGAAATGCTAACCACTAGAATATTACAGTTCAGTCCAGAGGTGGATATTGCGCACTCCACCTCTTCAATTAGAATCGCAAAACTGAGCCTTTTCTTTTTTGCATACTTTGAGCTAAATTTGTACTTAAGGATGATACTTTCCGCTTGCATTAAGTACGACTTCAGTACAAGACCGCGATGCAAACCATTGTAACTCGGATCTTGATATCCTAATGGTGATCTTTTTAGGTGGGAACTGGGTTTAAGGGGGATACGCATCTGAGTTTGCGCGTCCTTTCCAGACACCCTGGTTATCCTTACTCCTCCTAATGCATTGATTAATACTAATCTCTGTTCAGTTTAGTTTGAATATATCAGCTAATTAACGCTCTAACAGCGTTGATAATCAATTTACTGGACCGTCGAAAGCTACTTCTGAAAGAAAAATTGTCAAACTCAGCGTTATATTCTGTTGATACAATAAAACACAACCTGCGCTTCATTCAGCAATTATACGGTTGCCAAGAAAGACAATATCAATCGTACGCACATCAAATTAAAACGCAAAAAAATGAATCGCACACTGGTGCAACGCAACTTGCGTCTTAATTGGTACAAGCAACAACTGCACACTGCGCGTGCTCCACGCAGATCAAAACCTGGCGCTTTTCACAGAGCAAGCAGGGGCGTACTTTATAAAACAATTGCGAATTGCGAATTGTATTCGCAATTCGCAACTCTTGCGTTTGCAATCGCGCAATTTCCAGTTTCATAAAGGCTCGACGGGATTGCATTTTGCGTTCGCAATTGCATAACGCAACTATGTCGCTACTAAATGTCAGCATGCGATTGCCATCAAGTATGCGAGCACATTGCATATTGGTGTCATATATTTCGTTCTCTATGTGCGTGCGCGACCACAATTCTTAGGCATTACAGATATTATTATGATTTACACCAAAAATCATCCGATCGCACTTCTTCCACAAGTGAAGCGGATAATTTAAAGAAAACAATGATATCTGATAAAGTGCTCGCGTGTATGTTTTACGCGCTTTATTGCTTGTGTTACTTTTATATGAAATAGCTACAATTTATGATTGAATTTTGCGGTTCAGCTATTGATAAACTGTGAGCAGTGTTATCTGTGTAGTACGAATACATCAATTTCACTGTTTCAAAAAAGCGATAGAACCGGAGGAGCATGCAACGATACTCGAATTTATTTTAACGAATCGTAAATAGGCGATATTATGTCCAGCCCAAGCGATTAGCATCACAGTTTGGTTTGATCAATTCGCGATCATATTTGACAACTCGTTATATGTTTCATTTATTTCAAAGATCACATAGAAACGATTACAAAACCGGTAGCTTCTCCATCGACGCAGTTGGACTATTGAAATGAAAGTGGTCCTCTGCTGTAGTTTTCTGCTGGTTCTCTTCTAAAACGCTTCATAATTGCTTTTTGCTTTGCAAAGTACATATCCATGTAGCGAATATATAGCATATATTTTAGGATATTTATGCGACTACTATGAAGATGTCTCTGAAGACAAAAGTGTACTTTGGCTGTCTCGCCACATTTTTCGGCACAGTCATCATAATTAGCAACTACGACTTGCTTTCTCCATGCCGGATGTGTCTCTTTAGACAGCTGAAACGTGACAACACTTCTCCCGACTTATATTCCCTTGCACTTTATAAACAATCAGTATTACAAGATGATTCCATATACGACTATTCAATCGAGAGAGAAAGAACGTATGTTTACCATGAGCTCTAACGAGTATATGAGTGAGTAGTAGCGACGAAGGTCGTACAGTAGCATTCCTTTGCAATGAAAAAGAGATTTTAAAAAAGAAATTAAGATTAGTGCTAATTTTCGGGATTGAATCTTTAGCTGAGCGTATTCAGTTCTGCGCTTATCCGCGTTCTCTTGTATAACATTGCTACAACAAGCTGCAGCAGTATGAGTGGATGGCGAAGGAGAACTTCGGGTGCTTAATAGGAAGTAATAAATGTATGCTTTTCAGAGTCGCATTCCTCGAAAGTGTGTCACTGTCATTAACGCATTATAAAAGTAGATTAGGCTTTTATGCCGTCTTCACCGAACCGAAAGCGGCAGTGTGCATGATTCTGAAAAATGGACATTCTGTTATTCAGTTCACCAGCTGCCTTCTGACTCTCAAAGAAGAGGGAGACAATGAAAAGTTTAAGAAACTGGAGTCATTGTCAACATTCGACGGCGCTTTTGTCGGAACTTGTATGCAAAAAGCGCGAAAGCGGAAGATTGACAATGCTACCGATGAGCGCTTAGTTTTTGTAAGAGACCCGTTTGAACGGTTTATTTCTGGATGGTTGTTTTTGTGCAAAAGGTACAGTCTTTTTGATTAACTCTACTTCTTTGCACGCCAGTAACGAGCAATAGACGAAACTAAAGTACTATACGAGTTGTTGTGAGACAAGATGAATTTTCGTTCTTTTACCTCATTCTTTATTCCTGCAGCAAGGAAACTCTATTATAATCGGCACGTGATGGCATTTTGGCGAACATTTAATGTACAAGTTAACAACGCTTTGCTTATCTACGTTAAAATTGCATGCTAATGATTGCACGCGGGGTGAATCCTTGAGCGAACACTCACGTTACGGGGCTGATTCATAGTTAAATATTTTTGAGGATCGTTTTTCTTACTTGACCATGATTCTTGATTGTTCTGATGCGCGTTAAACGGCAAGTATACAAATCGATCGGTCAAATCTTCTAAAGTATCAGAGTGTGTGGCTCACTTACCACCTTGTATTTATCAAATTTTTATCTATTCTTATTTATGCGTTATTCTGAGTGCCTTAAAGTGGTGAGCAGATAAAATAATTCAGTCATAGTTTGGCGATTAGTTCTCGTGCGAAGCCAATTTTTTTGTTAAAAAACCATAAAATGTGGAAAAGATTAACAAGTTCATATTACAGAGATAAGGTCTGCTTCAATTGTGGATTAGATTTTGGTTGCTTTCTAAAGACGCTTTATATGTGCTGGAAAACCAAGAAAAAGTATGCAAAAATCTGCAATTATAAATCACCTTCACCGGAATCAATGCATAATACAAGTGGTTATCTTTATGCTCACATGTATCCACAAGTGGCTTCATGTGACTTACTGAAACGTCGAAAGGATTTCAAGGGTAGGTTACTTTAGTAATTTGATTAGCTGTCACAAAATAAACCAATCTGATGAATGCATCTGCTTGGTGCAAAGCGTCGCTCATCTGAGAAATAAAGAGACGAGCATGTTTAGAGGCAGCGAAAAAATATTTTAAAGCTGTGAAAATGTTAAGAAAATTATACTATCAGCTTTGTCTTCGTTGCTTTATTTAATGTTTGCAAAAAATCAATTTTAGTAATAGAATATTCGACTGAAAATATCAACAGCTTTTTGTTATCCGCCGCTCGTCCTCTGCTATCTGGCCAAGAATACGAAAATCTTAAAGGCAGAGTGCAGCAGAAAACTTTACATGCTGCAGATGACCACGATGCAGAAGAACTTGAAGCTTTAATACGATCCAGTCGAACTTATGTTAGTATGTTCGCCGAACTGTACTATATGGATTATAAGATATTCGATATTGCAATTCCTCGTTTCATTGTTGATTATAAACTCTATGAAAACCAGAACTGAACAATTAAAGTCGTTAGTATTACTGCTTACACGAGTAATTAAGTGGAAATGTGTGAAAGTATTTGTCCAAGATAGTGCCCAACTACTTACAGCCAATCGCTTATCCCTATTACAATTCCAACGGTTACAAGTGCAAATGCGGAAAGTTTTCAGTTGTTCTGCTGCGATGAGTGCGAGAGATTTATCCGGTTATTGCACTCGTTGCAACTGTGATGACACTACCTATCAAACTTCTTTAACGCAGACGACTGAATGCATATTCACGCTCTAAGCAGAACGAAATAATTTTCACCGTCCAGTATATGCACTCGTTATCACAACAGCAAGGTTTTACTGAACAATAGCATTCAGATTAAGCAAATACGAGCTTAATTCCGAGGGAAAAATCGTTAAATGAAGTGCTGAAATAATTATAATCAGAGCTAAAAAACGCAACTTTAGAAGAAATTCCTTATTATTAATTTCGTTTGGGATAATGCTAAATAATATGCTCCCAATAACTATTTCTCCTTTTCTTCTCTCCTTTGGACGTATTGAAGGTGATCTTTGCTGGTAACATGTTTTTAAAGGGTGTCCCAAAAGTCACTTGACAACTTTCAGCAGCATTTTCTCGATAAATATTGTACAAATAAAGTTGAAAATAAGTAAAAATACTAATTAAACGATGAGGAACACGAATCCGGTGTCAGAAATGCTAAATAGCAAAAATTAGAAAAATGAAAAAATATATTCTAGTAATACCCAACCAAATTTTATGAATATTTTTGCATCTTGTAGAGCTTCTTAAAACTTGCATTTTCTTTTTTCAAGTTTTACCATTGGTTCAGTTTTCGCCATTATATATCGCTCAAAAGAAGACGAGATTTCGCACGTTCAGACAGCTTTTCTATCAGTGTATGTGCGAAATCTCGTCTTCTTTTGAGCGATATATAATGGCGAAAACTGAACCAATATTAAAACTTGAAAAAAGAAAATGCAAGTTTTAAGAAGCTCTACAAGATGCAAAAATATTCATAAAATTTGGTTGGGTATTACTAGAATATATTTTTTTATTTTTTTTATTTTTCTGATTTTTGCTATTTAGCGTTTCTGACACCGGATTCGTGTTCCTCATAGTCTAATTAGTATATTTGCTCATTTTCAACTTAATCCGTACAATATTTATCGAGGAAATGCCGCTGAAAGTTGTCAAGTGACTTTTGGGACACCCTGTATATCAGATATCTGAATCGGAGTACTAAGAGTATTTTCCACAAAGGGTTTAATGCCTAATGGGTCAGAATGATTTGATTGTATAGCAAATTTCTATTTTTCTAAAATTAAGAAAAAACCTTGCTTAGCAACTATGATTGCCTTGCTACGCAATTGATGAAAAATTTCGGCGACCTTTTTGAAATGCTCGCAAACTTTAATACTAAAATATTAAAGGCGCACACATCCATCTTCATCAGCTATTCCCAAAAACGCAAACCCAACCCCATTAAAGGTGGGTGCCGATCGATGGATGGAGAGAGTGATACCAACCGCTCACTGCCCACCTTTGGGGCCCTTGTCTATTTCACAGATATAATATACCCTACCACAATACCAACAGAAACAATCAAACTTTGTGCTCTAAAAATATAAAATCGAAAGCGAAGTTTCAAAACGGTTAACAGAGTCGGTATTCTATTTCCTTTTAAATAAGAACTGAATCGCCATGCTAACAGGGCTACTGCTATTATTCTCCCAGCTGTAAAAACTGATGCTCGCCTTGAAGTCCTTCTCAAACCTGGGAAGGTTTTGAACTGGAAATCAACGTCTATTCTTCAAGAGCGTCCTCCAGTAAGTTATTGGCAACGCAAACACTAGTGACACCTGAATCCATTCTCTGCAAATTGCTTTAAAGCTTACATAATACGATATTAAGCGCGATTTGAACTTTAGTACAGGGTGGCACAAAAGTTCGTGCGATTTTTAAAAGTTTATTTTTCAAAGCGAAAAACATTTCGCGAAGATTTTGCAAATACACCATTTTGTAGTATTTTTATCGCTCTATCCACTGAGCACAAAACCTATTCAGGAATAATTGACTTTTGAGATTTTTAAGAGTGAAATCGATAAGACATGCCATCAAGCTTTTGCACGACTGGGAAATGCAAATTGCCGAGATATCTCGACGATTTTGATTTTTTATAATAGTGCGAATGCTCCAACTGAGCTGAAATTTAGCATAAATAATCTATAGATGTTAAGCTTTCGTTTGAAACAAGAATTATTGAATTTGGTCATGGCGTTCCCAAGACATGGCCGAGCAAACCGAAGTACTCATTGGAAGCGATTTGCCTGCGACGGGCCTTCACGCGTCCTTCTAGATGGGTACATAGGTTTGCTCGGCCATATCTTGGCAACGCCATGATCAAATTCAATAATTCTATTTTCAAACGAAAGTTCAACATCTACAGATTATTTATGTCTAGTTTCAGCTCAGTTGGATTATTATGGGTCAAGTTTTTTGAAAAAACAAACAGCATTGTTGTTGTGCTGTGTTTTGTATGCGCTATTTTTCATATTTTGTTCAACAGCAATAAAACGACGAGTAACGGGCCAAAGTTGAAGTTTTAAAAAGGAAAATCTAAGTAGAAAATTGCTCTACCAGACGCAAAAAGCAGCACTTTAATCTGTTGCGTTTTAGCGGAGTTAGAAGAAAGCAAAGTCGTCGAGATATCTCGGCAATTCGCATTTCCGAGTCGTGCAAAAGCTTGATGGCGTGTCTTATCGATTTCACTCTTAAAAATCTCAAAAGTCGTTTATTCTTGAACAGATTTTGTGCTCAGTGGAAAGAGCAATAAATATACTATAAAATGGTGTATTTGCGAAATTCCGGCGAAATGTTTTTAGCTTAAAAAAATCAACTTTTAAAAATCGCACGAACTTTTGTGTCACCCCTGTATATTTGGAGGTTATGGGGCTACACATAGAAAAGCATACGTCGCCGGTGACATATTGGAAAGTAAGTACGTCATATACGTATGAATACGTCACGTACTTACTTTCCAATACGTCATCGGTGACGTCTGTTTTTCTGTGTGTACCAACTAATGAATATTTCAGTTTGAAATCAACTTTGGCGTAGGAGAACCATAGAATAATGAAGCTACAAAAGAGCATGCGAGCAATTGTGGTTTAATAGCAAATTAACGAAATCGACACTGTCGTCTAAAGTTCATATTGTCGACAAAACTCCGCTTTAAAATGAGCGATTAGGCATTCGTACTACGAGGATTTGATACAATATGCTTGACACATTATGTGTTGCGAAGAAAACTTCGACATAATAATTTAATAGTTCTGCTTCTAGTACTCTTGATGCACTGCCGAAACCGAAATAGGAACCGTATGTGATACCTAAATCCAGTATTAATATTCCTTAAGCAGATTCTTTGATAAATAATCTCGCCAACGCCCGCTTCCTAAAAAAAAGTTCATAATGGTATTAAAAGTAGTTTAAACAGGCTTCAGCCCCTTATTTCGATGGTAGAAATCTATGCAGGCAGATGTTTAGTCATTTTTGAGACTTTGGCTTTTGCCGCGGGCATGAAAACTTGGCTGTTTTGGAGGGGAGGGCTCTCTGTAAAGTTAGACTAGCATCAGAGGCGAAATATCATGATACTTACTAATATAGGTTGACACAATTTCTAGCAAAGTTCGCTGTTTGAATTCGTGAATCAAATGATTTAAAGAAACGCAGGAGCACGAGCAATCGGCAGAAAATGGGTTCAAGTGACACACATGTATGCGCTGCCAAAATCTCTCCTTACTTCTTTTAATCCTCCCGAACGTCAAACGCGCAGTATCCAGAGTAGGCCAATGCAAGGCCAAAATTGCATCTGGTAGCATGCGAATGTGTTAGACTTGCGGGAATGGCTTTTGTTACATGCACATTTGTGCCATTCAGACGTTCGCAGGTCACTGTACGTGCACCAAGAATTGTTCCTTTGAACCGCTCTCTGTCGTCCATCTGCTTTAGCGTATCTTGATAATCAATAAAGTTTACTGGCTTCAATCTGGCGAGACCGCTTTGTTGGCTGATAATGTAGAAGCGTATCTTATGATAGCCAGGTGCATTGAACTCTCGCTTCGATTTTTTCTTGCACTCTTCAAACGCTCGTTTGCAACCAAGAGAGTACCTATTGAAACTCTCTGAAGTTGGCTTCTCACTCAATGTACAAGCAAATTGCAAACAGCCCATGAAAAATTCGGCCATGTAATCATCACCATTGCTTTGAATCCAACCTTGTGCAATTTTAATCGCACGATCAGTTAGTGTCATTTGCATTTGTTTTCTTTGAGTGTATTCTTCATCATTGCTCACCTGCCGCTGCGCTTGATAAATGTAAGCCATAATTAGGTGCATGTATGATTTTGTGAGTTTAACATTGCTGCTGTTGATAGTATCAATAATTTTCTGTAAATCGGGATCAGTAAAATCATTGATCAAAAATACATTTTTCCATAAGCCGAAAATGTTAATTGGATTTTTTAATGTTAGTTTCTTTTCCTTAATTAGCAACTCAACAATCAACATTGCTCTTACTGAAGGCGCTCGAGAGTCGGCTGTCTTTGGTAATAAAGCCACATTAGTACCTGAGATTTTCTCAAGCAAAGAGTCTGTCCATTCATCAATTTGTTCGAAATGATCTTGTTTCATCGTGTACCTGAAGTTCAATAGGCCGTGAGAGTCATAGTAATTCAATTCGTTCAGGACACTGAAAAATGTTTCCATAGATTCAACTGTGAACAGGATCTCGTTGCTTTTGTTTTCAAACAGTTTTCGTTCAAAATCTGATTTATCTTTGCAAAAACGTTCAAAGAATATTTGAAGGAAGAGTTCTCGAATTTTCAGTTCAATCATATAGGGGTGGGGTCGGTAATCATATGTTACTTTTGCGATTCGTTTAGCCTTGTTCAGCATCGCAATTGCACCATGACCTAGCTCAAGCATCATTGGAATTAAATCGTTATTCTTCTCTTTATCCACATTAAGTATTTTGTAAAAAATCAAGTTTGCTGCTTTTGTCAACACCACTGCATCTTCAGATTTTGCCAATGTGAAATTTTTGCTATCCTCAATCCGAAATTCTTTATAAAGCACCTCAAGTGCTTTCTCACCATTATTATGATTGTGAAACAGATTGATTGCGCAATCAACAAGGATGTGCTTGTTTGGGAAACGAATCTTGATTCGTTCACAGAGATAGATTATGGCTTCTACATCGCCTTCAAAAGCTTGATTGATGTCTTGAAAGAACGTTGAGTATTTCATATTCTTCTTCATTTCTTTTTTTTTATTATAATTTTTAGTTTTCTTTTCTGGTCGATAACAAAGATAATGAACAATTTGCGCAAGAGCGCGACATTTTTCTCCATTTCTTTTTATTGCCAATTTTTCTAATTCAGCGACAAAATGATGAATTTTTTTCTTTCTGTCCTCTTTGAAGTACATTTTCAAAATCTCATCCCCAACTGCAGTTATTGGCGGTCTGACTTGCCACTTTTCACCGTCTTTTGAAAATTTGACCAAATGAACAGAATCTTTCAAATATTTCTCAAATTCGTTTTTGTGTGAACGCTCCATTGTAACGTTCAGTATATCTGCTGCCAGTTCGATATCCATGCCAGTTTGCGAGTATTCAACTATTAATGTCATCATTACAAGGAAATTCTTCAGACATTCGCTTGCGGTATCCATCATATAATATACAATCTGCTTAATCTTGCGAAAATCGCTTTGAAATATATACATTGGCCACAGAAATGGTGCAGTATTTTCTTGTTTTAGAAGTTCCTTGATTTCCATTTTATTATTTACGTTATATTCTTTATAGAATTCGTCAAAGGCATAGTTTTCTGAATTTGTTAATTGGGGCAGCTCTGTGTGACCCTCACCAGCTAATTGTAAACTTTTTCCCCAGTCGTTGCGGTATCCCACATACAGTACAACGCATCGCACACCCTTATAACTTCTTTTCATTGCTGTCAAAATACTTGCCGCATCTTCATATGAAATGTCTTGACGGTCGCATAATATCAACACCGGTAGTTTATTACAGAAAATAAACAAATCTTCTATTTTATGGTAAGTATGAGAGGTGATTGAGCGATTGATTATAACACATGGATATTTCTCTCGAAGGTGATACAAAATATATCTTGCAGTTATTGATCCACCTGTAGAAGGCAAATGGTACAAGCAATGACGCTGAACGCTGGTTTCCATGTTTTCAAAGTTACTGCATGTGGTTGCATCGATGGTTCTTTCAATTTTTTTAGTCATTTCATTCATTATGTCGCGTTCCACGTATAATGGTCGATTTTGATATTTTCTGTGAAGAAAAAATAATTTAGCAGAAATGTCACCTCCAGCGCAGTACTCCCTTTTTATTCTTGCGATTTGTTTAGTCGTACCTTCAGGTAATGAAGCAAATCTAATGATTTCAATGATTTCATGGTATATCTCAAAACTAGATAAATAATCAATAAAATCTGTGATTCCAATGTCTCTATGATATATCTGAAAATTGGATAAATAATCATTATACTCATGTTCTGAAATGGTTTTGGGTCCTTCATAGCTTGGTATAACGTATTGATGTGATTTATCTCGTGAATAAACCTGGTCAATAGCTGTCGAAATAGCATTTAAATCTGCAGTAACTGGAAGTATCTTGTTTCTATCAGTAATTTTTGTCAATCGATACTGCACTTGTTCTTTGACTTTAGCAAAATGTACGCGCACGTGGTCGGATGTGTAAATAAATGCAAACATTATATCTGAAATCTTCCTTGGTATTTCAACCTCAAAATCATCCAGTAGTATTTCTAAAATGCTGTTCACTAAATCTTTTATATTTTCGTTTACCAAGGAAGTACCAAATATAGTAATCGTCCATGGTTTCAATGATACCTTCTCAAGTAGCGCCTCGAGAAATTTCCTAAAATGTTTCTTTGCAAATATTTTCTTCTTCTGCTCAGGAATTTTATTTTCAGCTATACTTTCTGTAACTTCAAGTATATCCACAAACAATGTTAACAGTCGGTCACAGAGCAGTTCAAGGTCATAATTTTCAAATTTGGCCATTTGATAAGAATTTATGCGCCGAAAATGGCCTCTACGATTGGCAGTCTTATCCACAAATGCCTTTAAGTAATCGTTTGCTGAAGTAGAATTTGCTTCATTCAGATTCAAAATAACATCAAATTCAACATCACCAAATGATGTGAAGTAATATGAATCTTTTTTTCCAAATTTTGTATCCTCAATAGTAGTTATAATGGCTACATTGAAATTTTTCCGGGTTGATTGCAGGAAATGTACGTATGTTGTACAGCACTCAGGATACTGAGAAGAATTGAAGCGTGTTAATTTTTCCTTGTCACTTGTGGTTAATTCCTTTTGATGCCAAGTGGTGCCTTGGGTTCGAGCAAACCAACAATTATTTTCAAGTAGCTGTTTAAATTTTTCTTTGTTCAGCGTCCCAGCATCGATCAGTGATTTAAGTCGCTTTCCAGTACCTCCTTTCTCGTTGATCTTAATTTTAGATATTACTCTTTCCAGATATATTTCCAGTAAACCATAATTTCCTTTTGGTATGAACTCTTGTCCAACGTGAAGATCTTTTGGAATAGGCACAATGTAAAATTCAGTTGAAATGGGTGGTTCATTATGCTTACGCAGATACCTTTGTATTTTTCCAACATCTGGAACAAAAACAGTAAGTGGGAAAAATGATCTGTTTTCAGTTGGCTTGTCTTCAGAAGGTTCTTCAATGCCATACAAAATGAATGAAGCATAACCCCCTCCTGCAATTCTTAGCTCTCTTGGAGCACCAGACGGAATAACATTATGCAATGCATTTACTACTCTTAAGGTATCATATTCCCAACAATCTTTCCTGAATTCTTTCTTAAATTCAACGTAGGATGCTTCGATAGGACTCTGCTTGACCAACTTCAAGAATTTTTCTCGAGCAAGTCTTTTATTTGATGATTCAGTTAAGTCTGAAAAGTTCGTTATCAATCAATCAAATCAATTTATTCTAATTAATAACTTACCATCTGGTTCGCTTTCCAAAGATGACGCAGATGGGCAAATGCTGGTTGAATCATCCTCTGAAAGATCACTGTTATCTGGCTTTGGCATCTCAATTTTTGCCTTTTCTTCTGCCGACAACTCTGATCGATGCTTTATTCTATCGTTTATGCGAGCAAAATAGCCCTTCTCTTCACACAACTTTCTGTACCTTTCATTTCGTTTATTGTCTTTAATAAGATTTGAGATTGTTCTAGCCTTCTTGCCCTTGAACGGAAGAATGAATGATGGTTTTTCTGAGCTGAGTTTGATTTCAAGCATGTAGTATGTGCCAGATGAAATTAGAACATTATTATCAATTGGGTGGTCAGTATCAAAGGGAATAATGAAAAATTTCGCGGTAATAAGAGGATTGGTGTGTTCTTGAAAGAGAGACTGGACATCATTTATTGTAAAGTTTAGATTTTTTAATGGTCGAATGTGTATTCCTTTTTCTGGGTCTTTCTGAACGCCATATATAATGTAGAAAAAACTTTCTGTTGTAGATTTCTCTCCGACATTGTTCTCATTCAGAGTATTGTAAACTGCATTTGCATCTATAAAAATCTTATACTTCCAAATATCTACGTTTGGTAGAGACTGGAATTTCAAGTGCGGGTCATTAGTAGAACATTGTAGCAGTTCTATAAATTTTCTTTTTGCAGAGTCAGTGCTGTTTTCTTCATCTGGCGATAATACAGCACTTTTGGTGCCTGCTGCGCCACTGCCGGGGTCCAAAACTACAGACATGAATATTCTGCCTGCACCTGCAATATTATATTGCGGTGATAATTTTAACTTCATGATCAATAATTTTAATAACAACCATTGGTGAATAAAGCACAATTGAAAATTATTAATTTGATTTAGTGAGACTTTTTCTAGGCACCAATTTTGTTTTGGCACAGTTGGCAAAATTTTCAGATTGCAATAATACAGGATGTCCCTCGTAACTACAGTAAATTTTAAACTGATACTATTTGTGAACCTGTCGGGCATCAGCCGACTGTTTTTATTGCTCTATGATTAATGATTCAGTTTCGTTTGATTAATATGGAATGAAGTTATGTTGATTCACTTGGGTTAAAGTCCAGTTGGTATTAATTGCAGTTTGAAATAATGACGTCTGGTCTGGATTAGATCCGGTTATTGTTAGTTGCAGTTTGGTAACTTATCGTCGGCCCGGTCAAGAGATACCTATCAAGACAAATGGATTCTTTCGACACGTGTCAGCACGAGTGACATTTAATATATTACCCTACCCTTTTTAAGATACGATTGATGATCATCTAAACTTGTTTTATATGTTTTTCTCTCGATGTAATCAACTATGCATGCCTTTATAAACTGTTGCTACTCTGTATTAATCGCAGTGGATAGAACCGTACTTGTCGTGTCTAGTAAACCCTTCTGAACCCCTTGTCTTATACCGTACCTTCCTACTACCGTGACCATCTACAGACCGACAAACCACGCAACCGATTTTGCTGAAATTTTGCAGAAATGTAGCAGGATGGTTGCATTTTTGTTGTTCCGAGTATCAAGTTCTTTGGTTTACACATTCTCTGTAAAAGCGTTCAAATACAACCGTTTCAGTTTTACTGATTTTGCACCGAACAGTTCGTCTAAAACACTCGCAAATTGTCCGTTATTTAAAAATAATTATCATTAACAAAGGTATCACAGTTCCCTCAGTTTTGTGACAATTTAGCAAGACCGCCATCACACATAATGCACTTTCTCAATCGTTCTTTGTTCGCACGCACGAATTGCCTAGTCACGGCGGATCAGTAGTCCGCTTTGCGTTTTTCCGTATTTCGAGTTATGCTCAGCAATAAATGAACGTAAAAATATAGTAATTATAGCGTTAGATTCCTAACGGAGCGATCTACACAATAATGCTGGCCGATTTTGAAATTACGTTCAAATCGAAAAGCAAAAAAGGTTTAAAAATCTCCATAGTGAAACGTATTTCGGAGTTCACTTGGCAACAAAGAAACGTTAAAACACAATGATGGTTATCACAATAAAGAGCGCAATAAGATGCACACACTAATGCTCCCCGATTGTGAATCTTATTTGAAGCTGAAAAGCAAAAGCTGAAAAACATCGTTAACTGAGTATCTGGCTGTCCCACGCTTTAATATGAACCTGAGCCGCCGTGTAGTCCGTACTGCGACGGTACGCCTCATCCGGCCGGACACGCCACACGCGCAAGCGTACACTTGCCTGAATTGTGTGCTTGCGCGTATGGCGTTTATTCAAAAAATCCGGTCGTGAGGCGTACCGTCTAAGTACCGTCCCAAGCATATATTACACTGTTTAAATTACTGTGGTTTCGCCAGTTTTTATCGCATCAAGCTTAAATTTTGTGTTCATATGCCTCAGTAATTAACTAAAAAGCTGTTAAAATTTTATGTTGATTGGCAATGAATGTCTGGTTTTAATGCGCACTTTTGTCAAAGGCGACATTTTCACTCGTTATTACGCTCGTTCCAATTGAGTGCTTATGTTTGTTTAGCCACATCTTTACATCGCTACGACTGAATTAAATGATTCTTTTTTCAAATGAAACCCCAACATCTGCAGATTATGTTTGAAAGGTTTCAGCTTAGTTGAAATGTTTTGAGCCAAGTTATTTGACGATAGAAACTTATCATCGAGCATAAATTGCCGCCTTTGACGAAAATGGGATCAAAATCAAACCTTCCTTACCAATCAACATGAAATTTCAACAGCTTTTAAGTTAATTACTGAGGCATATGTACACAAAACTTAAGCTTGATGCGATAAAACTGGCGGAACTACAGCAATTCAAATAGTGTAACATTTGCTTAGGACAACTTGTATTTACAATAATCTAAAGACTATGGGTTGCAATTGGTTGAGGATTGTTTACGTTTGAGACGATTCAGCCGATCGGCTGATTAGTCACTTAAGCATTTGTTAACTTGAAAAAAAACTTATCGCTTCGCGTAAAATAAATTTGGGCATATTGCACGCATGCAAGCTCAAAAAGTGGTAATAGGCTAAATGCAGACTCAAGCTGCCCATATGTCTGTTTTCTATACTTATTAGGATTCTGACTAATAATATGAATCGAGATTGTAGAATTGTTTCGTCATTCAGTGAGCTTCGTCATAAGCGATTATGTCCGGGTTTACCTACTAATTTAAACTCGCACGCGTTAATGTGACTAACGCCCAAATTTGAAATGGATGCGATCATGCGATCGCATCCAAAATTATAAAAGCGCATGTTGTTGCACTCGAGAGTAGATTGCGCGGTCTAGCCTAAGAGGGGTGAGCGCACCCACCAGGAATATTATTATTTTCGCTTTCGCCGTGAATCACAGGATTGAAATGAAAGAGTAAAGTGAGGAAGAGTAGAATTGACCACTAGGTAACTAAAATTAGGAACTGACTCACGCTATAAAATTATTAACTTCCTGTTTCATTCGCTTCATTTTAGTTTCAGTTAAAGCCTTTTGTATAAAATGAACAGTTTTAAATTGCACATCTCGCCCCGCGCAAAATGTCGTGGTTAAATGAATCAGTTGCTCAGTCCTGATATCATCTGATTGAGAAGTGCGTACATGATATACCACTCAAAAGAATAATGACGTAAACTATTGAGATGCAGAAATACATCGACGCATCAATGCACATCACGCAGAGAAGAAACGGATAGGTACCAGGTTTTTCCGAGTAGAAGCCCCCCCCCCCCAAATAAAAGCCCATCTGGGCTTATATTCAGCTTGACTTTCCAAATACAAGCCCCGGGGCTTATACTTGGAGCCGAAGAAAGATCACCATGAATGCGTGAAATGAAGTTATTTTAAGTGTATTTTACATGTAAATACCGTATTGTCTAATAGGATTTGCAAAAATCATATAGATCTTTCATTATTTGCGTGTGAGATTAACTAAAAAGATGAAAAATGACGCAAAATGCAAGTATGAGTGGTACTGCGCTATGTAATTGAATTTTCCAAATAGAAGCCCCGGGGCTTCTATTTGGGGACAAGGTAGAGAGGCGAAAAGTGCCAATTCTTATTACAAGCCCCGGGGCTTCTACTCGGAAAAACCCGGTAGTGATGAATGACGTTGATCACGGTACGCCGCTTGTACAATACGTATTCACCTTATTCAATTTAAGTTCCGATATAAGTTTTCTAAGCTCAGGCTAGCTTAGTCTTAGTCTACAAGGATACGAACACTATCCCCTACATAATTGCCAAATTTGGTCAGTTCGAATTTCACCAATAACAGTGGTGTATCACAGTTCTCCTCATAGCGCGCTCTCTTTACTATGCAGAAGCAACGTCTTACATTATCAACAAAAATGGGGTCTAATCTTTGTCATTAGAGTTTTCTAGGTAATCTCAATAAAGACGAGCTGTTAATTATTAATTTAGGGTGAAACTGGTTACTACTAATAAAATATACAGTTGCAGTACGCATTAAACTATATTTAAGGCCCTTGTTGACTAACGCAACAGATCAGTCAGCATTGAAATGAAAATCGAAGAGTTAGAATTTCATTTCGAATCGCGGATACCCTAGTGCGATCCGCCGGCAAGACGAGCGCTTCTTACAATGAACAGTGTAATGCAAACGATCAGCGTTCAACTTCGCTGCGCCGAGCCCACACCGCCTGAAGCAATTTTAAACGATCCGTTTTACGACCCAGTCCGATCGTAAAATTCCTCATTCGTTTACGACCCACGGTAGTTTTTCTCATTCTACAGCCGCTCCTGCCTGTCGTGGAGCAGCTGTCGGCATTCGCTCAAGACGAAGATGACTCACAGTTAACGCAAGTTCGCATTCTCTTTGAAGAAAGAGTGGACTAAGGATTGACCTAGAGGGCAACAAATGTGGCGCAACTTTAAGAGCTAATATGTTGCGTAATATGTATGGAATTGACTTATAAGTCAGGCGTCATTAACAACCGCTTAAATTCTGTTGAAGGAACTTTCTTGAACAATTCTCTCAGTCTAACTATGAATGTAAAATGAACTATTTATTGCAAATATTTAATTTTCGTTCCTTTTATGCGTCCCTGAGTAATTCGAGAATATAACTGCAGAAATTTTAATGATTGATGTACCTTTTATGCTATTGTATAAGAAAAATATAAAGCTGCACTCTTTCAAACTCTTAACAAATTCCAAAAAGGACCAAAAGAGACACGGAATAGCTATCGAGACAAAATTGGATAAGAGTTGCGAGCCAATCGAATACACGTCTGGGCTACATGATGAAATGGTTGCTGAATTTGATTAAGGAAACTAATCACACCAATATTATAATTAGAGGAAACCGAGCGACCTGCTAATTCAATGAGCATTCTGTCATCGCCCGATCTTCATTATAAGCGCTGAACGAATCATAAGAAGCTGGGACTCAAAACAAGAGCTTTTATTTCACGGCGACTTAACCATTAATATTGAATATCAGTTCCACTTCTTTTGAATCAATCTGCGCATATAAGAGAGTTCAAATGATGACCGCATGTATATTTGAATCAGCAACTCTTTCGATTTCTTTTGATCCGAACTCAGAGTGATTGCGTTACTAGATACTAATCAAAAATCAGTATATCATTGAAAGAGCTGAAACTATTATATTTCTAAAACGAAAGTTCAGTTTCAAAGCTATGCCGTTACCACTATAGAGTTAAGTCAGATGAATTTTGAACTGCTTGAACATCAGTAATTCATGCTTTATATGGAAGATTTTCTTTCATTTTGTACAGTTATGATTAAATTCATTCCTATCGAAAATTATATAGTGTTCTGTAGTACATGAATCAAAACACCCGTGCGAACACTTATCCATTCTCTACAAAGTATCTCGCATTCCCAGGATACAGTACACGATTCAAGTCTAAAGTTCAATTTTTATTCTAATTTGATAGTTCGCTCATATTTCTTCTTTCCCCAATAATCTTTTTGGAGACTGGCTCTTTTTTCTGAGCGCTCGTCTAACTACGTTTATTCATCACCATATCCATTAACGAGCGTCACGCCGCTCCTTCATCGTGAATACAACTGGTTTCACGCAACTTTTTGTTCTTTGCCTTGTGCCGTCAGTTAACTTCACAGCGTATCTCTCATTCAGTTCAGCAAAATATCAACACGTAAAGTTAGATAATATCACACTATATTAGATGACTTGACTATACAAAACGCGAAATCATCCCAAACACCATTCTCATGAATCTTTAGCAAAGCGCACTCTGTGTTATTCCTAATCCTAGAGAATCATTGCAAAAATACGATATTAATAGCAGACTTCAATTCTGTGCATATTACATGGCGCTTTTATCAGCAAAATGCATCAGTTAAGCAATAAATCATTATCGGATGCTAAAATACTATATTAAAATACTATTTCTATCTTGTACTGCTGATTTCTGATGCATATAAAATGTGCCTCGAAATGCGTGAAAGCAGTCAAGATAATTCGTTAATGAAAACGTTTATTATTAATTCCATGAGTGAAAAGTACAAATGTGCAGTGTTAAAGCTCGGACTAGAATGACCAATATGTACAAACATCCACTTGCAGTGTAGTGCCAAAAAATTCAGGGAGAGGGCGGGTTCAGCGCCATCTTGGCTCCCTGGCTACGGCGAATCTCTTCAGCTAGCGTGCTACCAGAGTCTCAGTGAAAGGCTTGAGCCGAAAAGAGAAAACTTGGTGTTGCGTCCAAGCTCGATGCCAGTGCCGAGAACCTCTAAGTCAACGCCCTCTTTGCCAATCTTGATGCCCGTGTCCACTGAAAAATCTCATTCGCTGCTTACAATGAATTTGCAACAATCGTATGTAAATTATCAAACAAAAATAGAACATATGCTCACCACCAACGCCAATATTCATATTGACTGGTCCGATATGCGCTTGCCCAACGGAGCTTGCATCCAATCCAACGTCCTCTTCCCCGACCTTGGCTCCAAGTTCGGCGGTGCCAAGCTTCGCGCCAACATCTATAGGACCCAGCGCTATGTTATTCGCGTAGCCAGTGGCATTACAGCGGAAACCAACACCATCTTTTGCCACTTGGACGCGGCCGATTTCCAAGGCAATTCCCACTTCTTCGTTTGCACACTTTTGACCTATATACATGAAAAAGCCAACGCGTTCGCGTTGTAAGTTGTATGCTTGAACCCCCTGGAGCTAGTTGTTGATGTGCAAATCGCGAAAAGAAGAAATTGAGTTATACCTTGCTCTTTGTTTCCACAGTAAAGTTGTTGCCATTTTGAATACGATCTGCCAAGTCAGGAATGTCCACGTGTAAGCCAAAGCCACTTAGAGCATGGTCATCGTCAGCTAGGTATTCTAAATGTTATCCTAACATAACGAGTCGCACACACGCGTTGTGGCACTTACGATAGGCTCTTATTGCTACACCATCAAACCTCCTCGCGCGACCACCATGTGCCATTGGCTCAAGCTCTCCACGGTTTTCAGCCATTCTTCAACCGGGCAAGCACAGCGACAAAGAAAAAACATAAGTACTGAGCGTACACCTGTACCCCCAGCGTCTTAGCACTGACAAGTGCTTTGTGTTCATCTTTGCGTCAGTATTTCTTTTATGACAGACTGATAAAGCTGTTTGATTGCGCTCCTACTTTCTTTTCCTGTGCACTTTACCCTCTTCGTGCATAAGCGTATAGCGGTGGGCGTTGTATTAGCTCTAATCAGCGAATTATACACACCCACACAGTTTCTGTTGCGTATACTGCAATAGTCTCTGACATTTTTTACCCTTGACTGCAAAATCAGCAAACCCATACGTTATCACTTCACCACTACAACTGGAGGCTGTTAAATGGCAGAAAGAATGGAGTCTCTGTTAGTGGAGTTCGCTGGTTTCATGAACAGGGTTCAGCATTCCATGATATCAATATCAAAGTCGAATGGCAAAAATATCAGACAGCAACATCTTTTTATGCAGGATCCCCTGGGGCAAGGAACACTTTCTAATGTCGATCACTTAATACACAAATCGCATGGTATTGTGCGCAAAGACCGGGCTGACGTTTGTCCAGTCAAGGACCTCTGGTCCCGTACTTTACTCAGTCCATGCAAAACTGCCCACGATAACTGGACAAAAATGTTGAAAGAATCTATCGGATGATTGAGCTCTCAGTTAACCAATGTTATCTTTTTGATTGACATCTCGTTCCGTTGATACAGTGTTTCACCGTTTATGGTTGATTACTTTTCTCATTTTCTTCATGTGCTGCGAAACGCTGCTATTGCATTTAACAGAGGTTGCAACTTTTTGCAAGTTGAATCAACGTTCCATGTTGATACTTCATTCCCTTTCTAGCAAACAGCTGAGGAAAGCAAAGAGAACGAGTCTTCATTTATTGAGAAACTTTTCATTTTTCATGAGAACAGGACTCTTGAAGGGAATCCCTGTGGTTTCATACTGTAGCGGTGATCTAATTGTCGCGTACAGCGCGGGCCCGTGTCCCTCGAAGTGGCTGGCCTTGGTCGCGTCGGCGCTTACTATTTGATAGTTTGATGAAATTGATCGCTTGATGGAGGCTTGCTTGCTCAGCAGGTGTACTCGTTCTCTCTCGCGATGCGTGACCATTGTTGCTAGATTTGGCTGAAATATCGTGCGCGTCTCGCTGCTGCTGAGTCGATGAATTACGTCCACGACTGTTGAACCATTGCAGTTACAAACGTAATCCATCAGTGTGCCTTTCTTATTTAGGAAGGTGGATTATGACCTATATCTCTGTTCATTTTGTAGTGTATCGAGTTGATATTTAGTCATCGCGTGAAGAATGCAAAATATTCCACATTTACTCATAATCCAATATTCAGAGACGTCTGAGGACTAAATAGTTGCGGGGTGTGGAAGAGAAGAATCTCTTGGAGGAAGAAATGGCGGAAGTGACAGAACGTCGGACACTGGTGGTACTATTCAGCGTGCTGGTACTTGATTTGCTCGCGTTCACCTGCATTCTGCCCTTGTTTCCCGCTCTGATCGACTTCTACGCTGTTGAACCCCATCGTGTGAGTATATTCAATTTTTAATTTTATATTTTTTGTTTCTTCGTTTCTGATATTTAGTGTCTGTTCATTAGACTTATCGCGGCTTGGTTCAAATGCCGTTCCTTTTGTTCTTTTAAAACACAATTACGCACTTTTGCTTAGGTTAAAGCGAGTTATCAAAGTGAATTTTTGATTAATAAAATGTTTCCTTTTTCGTTGCAAGCGCAGTTAAATAGTGAAACCAAAAGGGTGTAAATTTGGAAAGATTATGCTTCGTGTTAAGCCGTTCTGACGATCGATCGCAATTCTTTTTTGCTCAACATACTTAACTTTGACTGACTAACATTTCCTTTCAGGATTCGCTCTATTCCAACTGTGAAAATGCGTTGAAATCGTTTCGCGCGTTCATTGGAGCCCCAGATGTCTCTCGACTGAATTCGGTCTTTTTTGGAGGTTCGACACTTTTCTGTTGGAATTGAGAGCAACTATAAGTGTTCATTAATGCAGCATGTGTTTAGTCGGTTTATATGATGGGGATTGATAGAAGTCAGCGGTTAGACGAGCTAATAGTCTTTGTGAGGCCAAAGATTTTGAAATTCATTGAATTGACCTGTTTACTTTACGTAAAAAAACATGCTCAGTTCGATCGCAGTATATATTGGGTAATAGACTACTAAAAGAAGACGATCAGTATAATTTAAAAATACGCGTCATGAACATCGATAATAACGATTGCACGCGAACTGCATCTGATGCGAACCAATTCCAACACGGCCGACTTTCCCTCCTCATCCCCACGCAGAAATTTCAAATTTCCCGCCTCTCAATACTTCCCCTGATTCAGGCCTGCTCGGCTCGCTCTTCAGCGCGCTGCAATTCGTCTCATCGCCTCTGATGGGCGCATTGTCGGACATATTTGGCAGGAAGTCTGTTCTGATCGTGTCAGTCGTCGGGTCGTTGATGGCTTATGTGCTGTGGTCATCGGCGGCGACGTTTACCATCTTCGTCGTCTCCCGCATCGTCGGCGGACTGAGCAAGGCGAGCGTCTCTGTCGCCATCGCCGTCATCGCCGACGTTTGCCCTACGGAGAGAAGGGGCAAGGGAATGGTGAGCAGCAGTGTTACAAAAAGTTAATCGAGTTAATCAATAATCCTATGCTTAAGCACTAACTTAAACCAAAATTAATTTAGTTATAGTTAGTACTTACGCATAGGAGGATTGATTGGTGTAGTGGCTGAGCATTAGACACCAGCCCCAAGGTGCGGGTTCAAACCAAGCCGAGGGCGTTCCTCCACCCAACCAGGGTGCTCATCTCTCCGGGGTCGGGAAATTGGTAGCAGCACTGCTGCGGAAAGCTTCCATCCCAACATCGCGGTGTCAGGCATGCGACGGCCGACCGCATAATCTACTGTCGCATCCAAAGTGGGTCACTCTCTCGCACTGTTGAGGGAGGACTCCAAAAGCGTACCCCACGATTGTGGGACAAAACGCTAAGGGAATTTTTTCAATGCTTAAGCATAGGATTATCGATTAACTATTTGCAACACTGGTGAGCAGCCCCTCGCGACGTTTTGCTGGCATTTACTTTTTTTACCGCATGAAGAGAAGGGACCGGCACGCATGTTTTTCAAATATATCTCAAAAGATAAATATCATCCAGTGGTGTTCAGTAGTAACCTGCTCGTCTGCGCTAGTCGGATTAAGGGCGCGTGTTACTACGTTCTCGGTGATATTTGCATACTTTGCTGAGCGGCGAAGAGACTAGTGCTGTGAAGGGGACGGGGAGAAAATCGAATTTTGTGGATAGACGCTCGTGAGTGCGGAAATGCATGTATTTTGGAGACTGCAAGTTTGATTTTTTTAAGTTTGTATTTCGATAGGAAAGTTTCAACAGTCGCCCTCTTTTCTCCATATACATAAGTTAATAATCAACCACGTAAAGATTACGCAGTGAATTTTTTTGGAGAATAGATGGGAAAGTAATCGGTAAACTCTGCGCAGTTGCACTTGACACTAACAAGTTGTGTATTATTATCTATTTTGATGCTTTTCTTTTACT
>NIUQ01001753.1:0-27245 GCA_002796945.1 Plectus sambesii
TTCCGGATTGCGTTATAACACGCCACACGCGCATGCACAGGATAATATAAAAAAATCAACACATGCGCGTGTGGCGTATTATAACACAATCCGGAGAGTGAGGCGTACCGTCCTCGTACGATTATTAGAGTTATAATTTTTGCTACAGATTGCTTGCGATACTGTCAGTGCGCCAATTCAACTTGCGCAGCCAGCCAGGCAGACAGCCAGACACTGAAAATTCGAAGATAACGAATACTTTTCATTCCGATTTTTTCCATATATGGATGTGCACCACGATGGCCGATCGTTTAAGCTATAGATCGTCAAATTCTGTCCAGAGGTTCGCGAGTTATCACTGGAAAACCGAATACGAAAATCCGCGCGCATATAAAAGTAAATAGGAACGAGACCTGCTGATTCATTGCAATCATATAGACGATAGACGAATGAATTCTGTTCCGTACCAGCGTTTTCGGCCCTCTGCGGCATATGTGCATTGATACCGTTGAAGTAAGGGAATAGGCTTCAAAAAAGTACTTTATGCGGGCCATTTATCGTCGTAATTTCTTAGTCATTACTAAGAAATTAGAAGTATTGGTCCGTAGCAATAAAGGTTAATAGTGTAAACGCTGCAGTGAACGCGCTCAGTTTAGATTTCGATATTAAGCGTGTTCCCTACGGCTCTCTTTTAATGAAAAAATGACGACTACAAAGCATATTCGCTTTATTCAAAGGAATAAACGCAAATTAAGACAAGACGGTATACGCGCAGATTGATCGAAAAATTAATGACAAAGAAATGGTTTAATCAGCGGTTTCTTCTTCGTACTCCTGTCCCCCTTCAGATCCATTCTCAGCGGCGCCGTTCGCAGACGAAGCCGAGCGACTGTTACTCTCCGTCTTCTCCCCATTTCTCTCCCTCTCCTTCGACTTCGATTGTGATCGACTGCGGCTTTTGCTGCAACAAATAGATACTTATCAAACAAACGAATGAGCCGTAAAAGACAGTTGACATCTGGGTAGGTTACGTCAACTGAACGACCCGTTATTTCAATTTTGTTATTTGCAATATATAAAATTTATACGGTCAGTTAGTAGATATAACTTTAGAATAATTTAGTTAATAGCCGATTGTGGTAACCTGCAAAATGCAAAAAGTTAACAAAGCTGTCGCGAAGATATGACCCAATTAACAACAAAAGCCGATGCTAATTGAACTTCGGTCAAATGCAGTGCGCAAGTTTTCTTGAATAAAAAGCATAAAAACAGAATCCAGAAGGAAAAAAGAAACTGAAAAAACAGATAAAAGAATAAATTAAGAACAAAAGAAAGGGGAAGAGTAAAGACAAGCGCCTAACATCAGTGGGCCGATATTTACCATCGCCAATGCAAAACAAAGGAGCGTCTAAGCAACGAGTGGCTGCGCACGTCGTCGATTTTTTATTTTTTGCACGGCAATGGTAAATTGGTCCACTGGTGTTCGTCGCTTTTTGAGTAAAGCGATCGTACCGGCGGTCGTTGCTGCTGCGTCGGTGACGAGAGCGGCGGTCTCTGTCCCGACTGCGACTGCGCGATCGAGTGCGGCTACGAGTACGCGAGCGGCTTCGACGACGGCGACGACGATCTCGATCTACCGACCGACTGCGCGATCGGCGTCTGCAATCGATGAGACGATTTTCTACTTTTCCTCTCTTTACCTTCTCATCCCCCGTGATTAACACCCACTAATGTCGTTTATATCTGAATTTAGCGGAGCAAAGAAAACTTAATTCTTGTATTTTGAGGACAATTCCATGAAAGTAAAAGCGAAGATAAAAATGGATAGACTCGTATGAGTAACTGTCACTAAGGGCAGTCATTTTGGATTCCATCCATTATACTTTGACTTGCATGGAATACACCATGGGCCTAACATTTCTACGCTGTCACCTCTTATACTTTGCACGCTATGCGAACCCCGGATATACACATTAATTAGCATACGATTGGATTTTGAAGCGCCGCGCTATCGGGATTTCACCGTATTTAGCAGACATCACGCCGAGTGCTAACTAACAATAAAGGCGAAAGGAATTACTGAGAGTCGTCAAAAATGTCTCACCGACGGCTAGAGCGGTCCCGATCGTCGTAGTCTCTTGAAGACACAGCGTCATATTTGGAACGCATTTGGGTGGACGCTAAAATTAATATGATAATTTATAAAATAAGGAGCACTATGAAATGCGCAAATGACCGAAAGACGCTGTTGGCTTGGTAAAAACCTTGCCTGATTCAAGCACATGTCTTCTTGCTGCTAAAACTGCGAATACAGAACTACAACGAAATAGAGAAGAAGCCGCCCAAGTGCCCCATGATCCGAAAAGAAAATTCTGGACAATTATCCAAGCATAATTCAGCACAAAAGTTGCACACAGGCTTGCAAAACGTTTGTACTTATCTAGTTTGTATCAGTCCTACGCCGTCTAAACTCAATCGATAAATGAATCCACAATGAAACCATTTGACCATTTTTGCAGTGGGGAGCGTGTGCAGTTCTCGTATGAACCTATGAAAGCTGCAGAAAAACGCAAAAGTCGACTTACACTTGCGATCGCCCTGGGCGAATTCGATTTCAATTTCGCGACCGTTAAGTCGATAGCCATCCAAGTCTCTCATCGCGTCGTCGGCATCACGAGCATCTTCGAACCTGAAAAACCATTTCAGTTGAAATAACGGCTTCATTCCGGTTGTGAAATAAAGGCAGAAATGGGTTCATTCAATCATTCTTGTACTGTTTATTGATGAATTAAGATAACATATTTTCTCCACAATAAACAGTCAGCTTTTGCTTTAAACTAATCTTTACGACTGTCCAAAATTGATAAAAAAATTTACATTTAGAGAAATATAAATTAAACCTTTGAATAGAGTAATCGAGAGTGGCAGAAGGGTTGGAGAGCACTATGGAATGATTTTGGGACCGTACCACAACATCTTAAAATACAGTATTCACCAAAATATTACCATTGAATAACGGGCAACTCATTGCTGTCTAATCTTTGACAAAAGTCAATGAAAATCTTTGTCTTTTTGCTCTCTTTATCTTTATAGCAATCCAACTGCAAGAGAAGTTTGTGACTGCGCACTTGACCACACTTGTGATCTTTCAGCGCTGGTGTATTTTGCTTGAGTTGAGAGCACTGGAATAATAATTATTTCGATCGTGAGGAGGAAGTGTATATCGACATGGCAGGGGAAACAACAATTAGAAGAGTATACATTTCTTCGGCAGTAAAATTATTGATCTAATCGCAGGATACACTTTCAGAACGTGGATTTGAGTATGTTTGGCTTTTTTAAATTTGAAATCGGACTTTGAAAGAAACTTTCGAGCTTTGGTTAAAAGGGAATTATTTTGCACAATCCAAAAGTTTGATCGAAATTGGGCGCTTTCGTTAGAGTACAGAGAATCACTTTAAACACACCGCGAAATCATTTGTTCCCTTCTCCTAAACGACTGGCTCATTAGATTTAACGTAATTCGCCCGACATCTGAATTCGCTCATGCAGTCATGAATAAATAGTAAATATTCGAAGTCATACGTATTTGGTGGACAAATTTGCGTTAGAATTGAATAGTGATATGTGCGCAGACACGTTCGAGAGATCTGATATCAGTGCGAATAGCGGCACACACATCGCAAAATGTTTATTAAATAAACTAAGAAAAACTAATTTCATGAGAGCGTTCCACCTACTCGACGTAAGCGAACCCTCTCGGCCGGCGAGTGTAATAATCCAGAGGAATGTAGATGTCGCGAACGACGCCGTACTTTTCGAATACATAGCGAAGATCGTCCTGCCTACAATAATAAAGTAAAATATCCTAACATTACGAGTGATTAGTCACATACATTCACTAATCTACAATGTAGCACGCTTAAATGAGAGACTCTTTAATAAAGTGAAAATTCTGTCAATATATCAACTGAATATCTTCAAGCAATTATTGTTCTGCCCTGCTATGTACTATAAAATGCGATTTCCGTTTTATGGTACTCCATGCCGAGTAGGAGACATACTCTCTTAGGCAAAAGGAAGCAAATTTTGCAAAGAAACTTCATCATCTAACGCAATTCAACATGCTGAAGTCGGCTCTTCATTTTTACGGATTTAAATTTAGCCTCACACTTTCAACGTTTAATTACAAACCTGGTCCAGTCGGAGATGTTGCGAACGTAGAGGGATATTTTATCTCTCCGTGACATTACGAGTACCAATACGTTACGTTAATAAGCTTCAAATTCCGCTTTTCAACGTTAAAAACGGCAGCAATATTGTTTGAGAGGCGAGCTTTCGAGCTGAAAACGTGAGACTGAAGGAACCGGAATCAGGATAGAGCGGATTACCGTACTTAACTCCATTGCTTTGCAACTTCGTTTACGTCATCATCCAACATCCTTGGCCGGCTACCATGTGGTTGGCTGCCAACGATCTACATCAACAAGAAGATCAGCAGACCGAGAACCAATTGCCAGACAGAGAAAGAAAGGAGCGCTCGTTAAACTAAGTTCTGACTCGATGAGGTTGACTTGACTCGTCCTCATTATTGGCCGCTGAAACAGCCACCGCCCTCTTCAAAAATTGCAACAAGATGAACCAAGCATTGGACGTCGATGAAATCTCCGATCATCAGTGCTGCTCTTCGTGGTCACCTGTCTGGAGGAGCAGCCTAGTGTGCGAGACGCTACGAGCAAACCGGGTGGTTCAGGAGATTATCTTCTCCTACCTCTCGGTGGCCGATTTGGTCAATTGCGAGCGAGTAGCTCACTGGTTTCGGTCGGCCGCGCTCGAAAATGGCTGGCCGTCGACTACTCATTTGGTCGTGGCGATCGATCGCAAGAAACCGTCTATCAATGGGATGCATATTGCTGAACGTAATCTCCTCCCTGCGATTAAAGCCGTCATTGAAAATAAGATACGACACCGATTGAGACGACTGACTATAAGGTGTGTTTATGACTCGGCTATTATATCGTAATCATGTTATGAATCTTTTATCCAGTTTGCTTAGTATTCTAAATGTAGCACTTTCATATATTTGCGCAAGTGCGAGTATCTTTTTCAATGCACTTGTATATTCATTGATATGGAAGCACTGAAACGTGCAGAGTGCTACTATTTGTATTAACAGTTGAATTAGTATGTACTGCATTGGCACAGAACGCAGAAATCCATTTCTTAATTTCGCATTATAAGCAAAATTTGACAAAAAGGAGCCAGCGTGCGCCACTGTCATTTTTCATGGAATTGTGCCAATTTCAGAGACAACGAAGAATATATGAACTCGCGTTTATCGGACGTCTACCAGACAATTCTGCGCTCGCTTCTGAACGTACCAACGATCAGGCTGATGGAAATTGAACTGTTGATGTCAAATCCATTCATTCTCTTCTCGCGCACCTCCGAGCAGTCTTGTCAACTTGCCAAGATTGCGACCGAAATCCTGACCCTGAATAAGGGCTCGCTGTGTCAGTTGACGATCGGCGGTAGCAATTGGAGCGAACGCGAGCTGCACAGGCTTAAATCGAGCGAACTTCTCTCTCTTATTGCATTTCTCGGCGACCGCACCTTAGCGCGACTCACGTTGGAGAGCGTGCTTATGTCGAAGACGACTTTCGACGAGATCCGCGCCAGTCTTCCTGCCGCCACCAAGGTATGTATCGGTATTAAGCGCTTTCCTCGGAAATATACTCTCTTTCATTGAGTTCATTCTTGGCTTTTGAATATAGTACAGTGAAATCCGGATAAGTGCACATTGATCCGGCAAGACAATTTTTTGCACTTAGCCGGGTTGTGCACTTATCCAGGTTCGGAACGTGTACAAAACATAGGGCGAGACAAGTTTGAGGCATGGAAAAGCATAGGAAATCTGTGCACTTATCCGAGTTTCTCTGTATTCAATTCATTATTAGAACAATTATAAATATTTTACTAAAAATTGACGCGACTGTTTAGTTCGTAATGTTGTGTGTGATTTCCTATAAGCCGTGAAAATCTCTGAGTCATTACGCCATCCTCGCCGAAATCGCGATTAACATTGTATCATTGCAAACTGCGTGCGAACTTATTTGCTCGACAAGCAAGCTCAACAAAACTTTCCTATGAGCTCTGAAAACGAGTTTTTCTTCTAGATAACGTTGAAGAATGTGGGAGTGGAGGAGAGTAGCGAGCCACACAAGTGGCCAGAGTTCGGGATCTACACAGACATTGTCGACGGGCACGCCAACTTCCTGCGGATCGATCCTCTCCACTTTGGCCATAACGGTCCCTTCCATCGCTACCTATGGACACGACCCGATCTCACGTGTGACGGACTGAACAAGCTGCTTGTCCCTACCGACCACGTCACTCATCTCGCTGTTCGCTACGCCGCCCGCGAGAAAATTTCCCTCGACTACATCGTCATTCGCTTTCCCTTACTGCAAAGGTTAATTTTGTCTCATTTCGGACGGCCTTCTTTTTGACGAGAATGCGTTGCTTAATTTCACTTTCAATATTATATTTAATTTGTTTGAATATTATGTGTGTATTTTAGAAATGTATCTGCAGTTACAGGCGGACATATTTCGATCATTTTTCTCGTGCAAATCGCTCATAAATGGGCCTAAAAATGTGTGCTAAGTCAAAAGAATTTGGCAGTAAATACCTAAACAGATGATTTTTTGCTGTAGAAAAAGTCATTATTTAACATGCTAAGAGAACAAGCGATATGCACGTATTCAAATTCGTGGCGAGACCAAAACGTGATTATTTTATCTAATCATCAACCTTTTTCTCTAGTAATAATAATAATAGTAATAGTAGATAAAGAACGATTACAAAAATGAACGCAATATATTTCTCTTGTATTCCCAGTTCTTCCTTAGGTATTAACGATTGGTCCCAGGGCTGTTGTTAGTCAATAGAGTGCTTATTCTGTGATTAGCGTCCTCGCAATCCATTAGTGCAATAGATCATTCGTTAAGCAAGCACTAGACATTCGGCCAATAAACCGCGTGACAGATCAGATGAATCTTAGTCGATCACTATGACTGCTCAGTGTGACAATATTATCCACAAGTGAATGAAAATTCGTTCTTCAGCGTCTACTTCGAAGGGCCGTCCTTCCATAACATTGTCGACTTCGCGCAGTACTTTGCGGACGTGTACGAGCGCAACGCGGAGCCACGCAGTCTCCTCGTCTCCTTTGCGGCCGCCTGGTTCCTCCGCAAGCTCTACGGCGATGCCGGCCCCAAGTTTGAACAACTCATGGCAAGTTCTGCTTTACTGCATTTTATTATTTTCGATCTTTCTGAGTCTAGAACAACTCGAAAAAGGCAACACTGTAATATCTATTGATATGACACTGAATTCGTTCATATCGTTATAGGTATAATATTACTACTTTAGGACCGCCCGTGATTGTTCAATTAAAGGAGCTTTAAAAGCGATAGAATGAATTCTTATTGCGCTATTTCATACTTATTTAATAAAAAATGTCAAATCTTAGGAATAATTTACAATTTACTGACGCGAGGCACTATAATTTATGGACTCTCTGCAGTGATATTTCCGTTTGATCGCCCTTTTAATTACTTAATTGCCGTCTGTCACGCTCTCCAAAATTTGCCGACTTGTCCGCAAATATACCTCTGATGGTTGATTCGTTCCAGTTGGATCAGATGATGAAAGGCCTGAAGAAGAATTTGATCGTCGGTAGTTTCGACGTGATTTCGCAGCGGTCTTCTCGTCAGTTGGTGTTAACCAAGGGCAGTGCTACCATCACCATTAACATTCAAATCGATCGACCTAAGCTGCCCGACTCCGATAAGGTGCTGTATTTATTCGTGAAATTTCGGGTTTATTCGTCGTGTCCACATTTTTTACATTATCGTAGAAAGCAGAATCATTCTCTTTTTTTAGTTCTTTCTATACTGTATCTGTTGACACTAAGTGAAATTTTGGGTACATCTACGTGAGGAAGTGCAGCTTGTATTGGTTTTAGCAGCACATGATAAAATGAGTGAAGATCGTGTCAATTCTGTAGTGACGAAGTTGTCGCAATATCGCGGGTAGTTAATGATAATCTATGGTACATTTATTAGAATTAAGGGTGACTGGACTTCCTCATGCAAATTAAGAAGCCACCATACAAAAAAGTGATGTCCCTATTTATCATGGGTCTTACAACGATTGGACTACGTAATTTTTCTGTTAACGGTCTGATCTCATACCGCCTATTGTAGCCAAAATAATACATGTTCCACTTAAAGAAGGATCTTTCTCAATTTAATGAGGACGTTTTCCAAATCAGAATGAAGAATATCCTTTTTAAACTGGAGAGTGTCCGTGTTAAAGTCGAAACATACTGAAGCACTGCTTTGAGTACGATAAGAGCTAAAGCACGGGATACAAAACGAATGTGATAATATTGTTGGTCATTTAGCCATAATTGCAGTCATTTCAGTGGCATATGCCCGCCGGTTTTTTGGACGACTTGAGGGCGGCATGCGGTATTCCGTGCAACAAGGCGTTCGTACCAGGACACCGCTGCCGTCGCTGTTTGTAATTGAATCGTTGTCTTACTCTGTTTTTCCCGCTTGTTATTTATTTATTGTTTATTTGCGGTTTCCTAATAAGCTGTGAAATCTCACTATCTGTTCTCTTTTCATATCGGGCTTTTAACGAGATACAAAATGAAAAATGTTCTGTAAGTTTATTTTACAGTGTTGCTAAGGAAAATCAATAATCTATGCATAAGTACTACTTTTGCCGTGTTAACTAAATTAAATAAAAAGGTAGTTCTTAAGCACTGATTATTATTTAACTCTTTGCAATATTGTCAAATGTACATAGAACCGGTGACAAAAGGGTTGCATGGCGGGCTTTATTGAATTCTTTGGTTGAATGAAGCTGGCCAGATTTCGCGATCAGTTACCATGATGTATAGAGCGTATTCTATATACTTGTTGTAATTTAAAGAAATCTGGCCTTAATCATTCGCTAGGGAATTCCATTAAGCCCCGTCAATACGCATTTATGTATACAGTATCCCTATACTCACCTATGCTCGGCCAGTGTTGCTCGCAATTCTGTTCAACCCAAATTTATTCGAAAAGTTCAAGAAAAATTCTGAAGAAAGTTTGTTGTTAAGCATTGCACTGATTACGGCCGAGTATAAACTCGATGCAGAAATTGTGTGAACGGTCCATTTCTTACGATGTCTATTTGACACTATTGTACAAACTTACGTGCTCTTTCGTGTCGTCTGTGTATATCGCTTTTGTGCCACTATTCTTTGTGAATCTAAGAGGGGAGGTGGGACACTTGTTCATGTGCATTCACTATTGGTGATGGAACGCTTGCCTGTTCAACTTGTTGTACTAACCAACGCAGTTTGTGAATAACCATTTCTATTATACTATACGCACTTGTATGATATCGAATCCGAAATTTATGTATTATAGTAAAGTATATAAAATGGTTGAATAGAGCTGTCGTTGATTCGCGACAATTCGCGATAACATCAGCCTTCTCTCAATTACTTCGGAAGTCCCTTATTTCGGAGATCTACATTTATTCAGATGGATGACTAGCCATTTTTAAGACCTAGACTTAAGTCGTAGGCATGATGAGACGGCTCTTTTTGGAGATAAAGGTGATCCCGTCAAGTTAAACAAATATCAATGTTAATATATCCCTGCAGATGTACATGTTGAAAGACAAATTTCGTGACCGAATTGGTCTACATAAACCCAAGCAGGCGAGTAAGTTGCAGAGAATGATTAGCGTCGCAACCGTTATTGCTACCAATATAAGTCTTGCGGTGCGTCACATCGCGTAGGCTAAAACAAACAGTTTTTGTTTATACCTTTGCCTTATTGACTTTGATCTGAATGCCCAAGCTATGCGTCGACCGTCAGAGTTAGTTTAAGATGAGCTAGTTGAAATTATGACGATATTTCATAACCGGAAATGATACAATGTGCGGGCCATTCCTTCGTTCCCCAATCGTCATCATAGTTTGGCGAACAAAGTAGTAAGAGTTGCCGGAAGAAAGAGCGCCGAGTAAACAAGCGATAAGCTTTCAGACAGCGTATATCAATGCATGCGATCACAACGCAGTAACACAATACAGTGGTCATCGCTTCTTGAGGACTCGCGAGGTACTTCTTGATCTATTTTTTCATGCACTGTGTATATTGGCTTCTGGCTTTTTCAAATGTTTGAGTATGTTTCATTCCCCCTGATTTTCCTAATCTTTATTAATTATTGAAGTGTTTCTTTCTCAGGCTTATTTATATCTCGCTTTTAAACAGATTATAAGCGCTTTTGTAGTAATCAATCTGTGTTATTAATCTGCGCAATATACTTGACGCAGACTTGAGAGTGAGCGAGTTGAGGGAGAGGATAGAGTAAAAGCAGACGTCTTCCATTGCCTCTTGCTCGATGTCACATTCGCTTTGCTTAGTGTTAAAAGATGAAACCATCGTATGGAACTGTTTTTCAGGTTAGAAGAGTCAATATATTGGAAGAGAAGTTGAAGAGCGCAGCGAATGTTGATATAGACTACTACAAAAGAAAGCACAATCGAAAAGACGCCATAATGGCTTATCACTGGGGCGGGATAGCTTTTGTCTTCACCATCATCGTCGTCTGCTTTGTTGTATTACTGGTGGTTCTTTACAATTTTTGGTGCAATGACAGATCAGCAAAGATCGCGAAACCAACTAATCAAGTGCCAGAGAGGCCGCAAAGTCTAGGCGGTGCCAGGATCCTTTGGCTGGATGATCCAGATTTCCCCCTCGAACAGGTCGGTGTGGAAGTCGACGAATACGGCACATTCATCGGACATTTATTGAGACGAGGAAAAGGTAACACGCTGGTTCCTATATACGGTGAGCAACAAGCACAACATCAATATCAAGGTCAACGCCTGCTGCAACAATATTCTGTGCCTCTTTTACACCAGCTTCAACAAGAGCAGTCAAGAACACCAATTACAGCATACAATGACGATCAAATGCCTCCTTCCTACGAAGAATGTGTCAAAATGGACACGAATATTGTGTGAAGCAGCACGGGTGTATTTTAAATTGATCAATGTTTGCCAGTATTGTACAATATTGTAATTTTGTGAAAAACATGGATTGCGGGTTATGATAGATTGTGTGAGTGAAAATGCTTCATTTTATCTGTTACGTGTATTGTGGATGGTGCATTGCTAAAGCTTTAAGTCAAAAAAAATCATAAGATGTAAAGGTAATAACTTGCTTAAAAAATGTTGGGTATTGTAAATCGATTCGTTTCGTTGTAATAAAGCAATGGTACGAAATAGACTCATTTTTACTCGGTGTTACTGATTTTGAAGCCGAAATTAAGGCATCGTTATCAGCAAAGCAGTGTAGCGAGAGGCGGCAGAAGAAACATTGCTGAGTAAACAAGCGGTACGTCTTCTGATAGCTCATAGTAAAACATGCGATTAATGTGTTCAACTCTTTCCAGCGGTCTCACGAGCTATTTATTCTTGATCTATTTAACCATGCGCTAATTGTATTGGCTTCTCGGCTTCTTCATACGTTCGAGCATTGTCGTGGTGTTCGACATAAGAGACGTCGAGATTGCTGGCGGTTCATTGTTTTTGTTATTTGACTGAAGAATTGCTGGAGAAGATTTTTATTATTCGACGATAAAATGCACTTAACATACACGATAGTTGGTAATCAATTTTTTGGACAGGCTCCACAACTTCGCGGTCACCCACTCTTCGATCACAATGTTTTCATCGATAACTACTCATGCCGCTTTTTCTATGTGGGCGCTCCGCGGTGTCAGTCTAAACATCCGATGGAAGCCTAGCTGGCGCCAGGCGTGCAACACACAACGGCATTTAAATATCGCGAACGTTTGCAAGACGCATGTTCCATTCCACTTGATTTCCCAAGTTTTTGCTAACTATAAAAATGACTCTGTCTCCGGCTCATTTCCATCTCGCTCTTAAAGTGATCATATGCATTTTTGTAGTTAGTAATCTGCGCAGCACGCCTGACGCGGGCTGTGAGGGTGAACGAGTGGAGGAGAGGATAGAATAAAAGCAGACGTCTTCTCTCTTCCACTGCCTCTTATTCGATAAGATATTAACTCCACTTGGCGTTGGAAATATTAGCTATCTTACGAAGTTGTTTTTCAGTTTAGCAGATTCGAAAGATCGGAAAAGAAGTTGAAGAGCGCAGCGACTATTGATATTGACTACTACAACAGAAAGCACAGTCAAAAAGACGCCACCATGGCATACAACTCGGGCGAAGGGACAGTTCCTGTCTTCATCATTGTCATCTTTATCGTCATTGCTTGCCTGCTATGGATGGTCTGTTGGTATTTTTCGTGCAAAGAAAGCTCATCAAAGATTGTACAACCATCTAATCAAGTGTCAGAGAGGCCACAAAATCCAAGGGATGGCAGGATCATTTGGCTGGATGATCCAGATTTCCCCCTCGAACAGGTCGGTGTGGAAGTCGACGAATACGGCACATTCATCGGACATTTACTGAGACGGGGAGAAGGCAATACGCTGGTTCCTATATACGGTGAACAACAAGCACGACATCAATACCAAGGTCAACCACCGCTGCAACGGTATTCCGTGTCTCTTCTACGACAACTTCAACAAGGGCAACCAAGGGCGCCAATTCCACCTGATCATGACGATCAATTGCCTCCTTCCTATGAAGAATGTGTCAGGATGGACACGAATATTGTGTGAAGCAGAACGGGTATATTGTAAATTGATCAATGTTTGCCGCATTGTACAATACTACAATACTATGAAAAATTAGGGCTGCTGGTTGTGATGTGAGTATGTGTGAATGATTATGCTCCATAACTCAAAGTGTAAAGCAAATGTTACAATGCTAAAGCTTTGATTCAAATGTCAAAATGTCACAAAATACAGAGATGATAGCTTGCTGTGAAAAGCTAGGCTACAGTAGATTGATTAGTACCGTTATAATAAAGCAATGCTACAAAATTGCTCTTCATGTTCCACCTTTGTTCCTGATTTAGAAGACGGAGTTAATGTATCATGTGACAGCGTGGTGCAAAGCCGTGCGATACGTATCATTCATTCCTAAAAAGTGTTGAGATAACCGCGCCAATGGCATTAGGGGACGATGGGAATTTAAGTATAGTACTTATAACAGATGGAAGAGAGAGAGGTCAAATCATACTTGCCTTACAATCATAAATCAAAAACTCGCAAGATCAGTTGCAACCGGATATGATCATTTGAACGCTGTCATTGTCGCGACAACCATCGACAGGCAGGCAATAAACAAATGAACATTTAATTGAAAAATCAAACAGATATCTCAAACGGTAAAAAATATGAACAGCATTAAAACGTTAGAAACATAGAAATGCATACTGTAGCGCGTCATCTCTTTGATTTCGTAATTGCAATTTATCGCTAGTGCACACATGCACTCTGGGTGAGGTCGAAAGGTGCATCAATTAGGTTTAGGCAAAAGAGTTCTCTTACTGTCTGTGATCTAAATACCTAAGCTACGCGTCGACCGTTGAAGAGTTTTTAAGATGAGCCAAGCCGTAAGTATGACGAAATCCCATTTCTGAAAACGATATAATCTGCGGGCCATTCCTCTGCCCCTGGACGTGTTGTCGACGTTTGCAGAGCAGTGTTGCGAAAGCGGGTGGAAGAACCACCGCTGAGTGGGCAGGCGATCTGTCATCTGACAGCTTAGAGTAAAACATGCGATCGCAACGCTGTAATTCAAAACAGTGCTCAGGGCTTTCCAGCGCTCTCGCTAGCTAATTTTTCTGTACCAGTTCTCTCATGCGCTGCGTGTATTAGCTTTCGGCTTTTCCATACGTTCGCGCATGCTCTATCTATCATGATATCCCAAATCGTTACTAGTTACTGATTCTGCCTCAATCAAATATGTATTTCTTTAAAATAGACAGAGAGCGTTTTGGTAGTTATTAATCTGTTTGGCCTACCTTAAGCGAGACTTCGAGGTGAGCAAGTTGGCAGATAGGATAGAATAAAAACAAACAACTGCCATCTCCCACTGCCGCTAATTCGGTGAGATATTCATTATGTTTAGTGTTAGAAATATTAATTCATTAAAATTTGTTCACATGGGCAATTGCGGAATCTGCAAAATTACCGGTAAATCAAAATTTGCTGAAAGGAGTTCAAATGCCGATAAATAAAGTACAGTATCCATTACTTAGAAATTCAGATGCCTAGTTGAGATGCGTGTCAGCTTTTGAAATCAAGATATGCCTCTTAAAGACCGATCTCTGCCTTATTTGTAACAATTCATGTCACTATATTACTAACCATAATTAGCTAATTTTTTGACGAATGGTCTGCCACTTCTGTTAATAGTTTAAACAAACTTGTTCGAATTGGAAATAAACGCTTCATGACAGACTAAAATTACCGGTATAAGTAAAACCAATATAAATCAATTTCTCTGTATCTTATAATACTCTGTTTCAGGTTAGAAGAGCCTAAATATTTCAAGAGCAGTTTAAGAGCGCTAGAGTCTACTGTAAAAGAAAACTCTATCGAAAGGAAAGCATTATGGCAATCGGCTCGGGCCCATGGTTTGGTATTATCATGATCGCCATATGTTTGACAGTAATTGTCATTTGCTGCTCTATTTGTGTAAAGTTGCTTGAATACATTTTAATGCCTAAGAAGTTACAAGAACAAAGAAGTGTCGTGAACCTTGACCGGAATTGGCAAAACTCGCAAAATTCAACGGATGTCAATACCCTTCGTCAGAATTCCCCAGATAACCTTCGCGGTCAGGTCTTTGTGACAGTCGACGAAAACGGCAGAGGAATCGGATATGTAATGCGACAGGGCGAAAATAACACTCTGGTTCTTATAAACAGTGTGCAGCAAGCGCCACATCAACACCAAGGTCAACCACCGCAACATCAACTGCAGCAATATTTTGCACCTCTTCTACAACAACTTCAACAAGAGCAACCGAGCGTGTCTATTCCATCCGATCATGACGATCAATTGCCTCCTTCCTACGAAGAATGTGTCAGGATGGACACGAATATTGTGTGAAGCAGCACGGGTACATTGTCTATCGATCAATGTTTGCCACATTGTACAATATTGTAATCTTTCGAAAAACTTGGGTTGCGGGTTGTGATGCGACTTTGTGAATGACTGTGCTTCATTTCTGCTACGTGTATTGTGGATGGTGCATTGCAAAAGCTTTAAGACAGAACCAAAAAGTTCTCTAGCATAAATGTAAAAAATTGCTCTAAAAACGTAGGCTGCGGCAGACTGATTAGTTCAGTTATAGTGAAGCAGTGGTACAAAATTGCGCTTGATGTTCCACATTTGTTACTGATTTTGAAGACGGAATTAAATCATTATGTGACAGTGTGATGCAAGCTGTATGATACGTATCATTCATTCTTAGAAATTGTTGAGATAGCCGCACATCATCGCCCCTGGATTCCATTAATTAATGATGAGAAACTGGCTAAAGCGGCTGTCATATCGGAACGAAGAAGTCAAAATTTTACTTGTCTTAAGATGAACATGAGATACAGGAAGGGTCAGTTGTAACCAAACTTTTTACTTCAGCGCTGCTGTGGCAACCCCCAACGATAGGTAGACAAAGTGCAAATGATCGTTTGATCGAAAAATGAAACAAATAGCTCAAAAGATTATTAATGTATAATATTAAAAACATAGCAATGCAAATTTTAACACTTCTCATAAAGTGGTTTCGTATTTGCAATTTATCGTTAGTTCTCATATACTGGTTAAAGTAAAATGGTGGATCAATCAGGCTAGGACAAAAGATTTTCCTTATTGCCTTTGATCTGATTGCGCAACCTACGCATCGACTGTTAAAGACAGTTATAAATGAGCAAACTTTTCCTGGGATAAAATTCATTAACAGGAAATGATCAAATCTGCGGACCGTTTTTATGCCTCCGTACGCGTTAACGATGTTTGCAAAGCATGGTAGCGAGCATGAGAAAAAGCAGCACTGAGTAAACAGGCGATAAGTCTACTGTCAGCTCACTGCAAAACATGCAATCACGGTTTAGTAATTCAATAACACTCTCAGCGCTTTCCAGCGGTCTCGTGAGCTACTTCTTCTGAACTAATTTTTCAGTGCGCTACATGTATTGGCTGTTTAGCTTTTTCAGACGTTCCCATCTGCTCGATTGCGCCTAATTTCCCATTTTCTTGCTAACTACGGAAGTGCTTTTGTCTCAGGCTCATTTATATCGTGTCTTGAAATAGATGAAGAGCATTCTGACAGTTAACTGTGTGGCATATCCGACGCGGCCTTTAAGAATGAGCGAGTTGGGTGAGAGAGGATAGAGTAAAAGCACACGACTGTCATCTCCCACTGCCGCTTATTCGGATACATAACCACCCTTTCTAATGTCATAAGTTTTAACTATCTTTTGAAATTCTTTTTCAGCTTATAAAAATCGACATATACGAAGAGAAGTTGAAGAGTACAGCAACTATTGACAGAGTCTACTCTAAAAGCAAGCGCAATCAAAAAGACACCATTATGATATATTACCCAGAATGGTGGGCAGCTTTTATCTTCGTTCTCATTGGGCTGATGTTGATGGTGTTTTGTTGTTATTGCTGCAATGAATACCCATCAAAGTCTGGGAGGTCGCGAAAGCAAAAGAATGTCGTGATCCAGGACCGGGATTTCCCATACAACCCCAGCGGTCAGGTCTTTATGGTAGTCGACGAAAACGGCAAAGTCATTGGACACGTATTGAGACAGGGTGAAAATCATACGCTGATTCTTGGAAACAATGGGCAGCAAGCGCAACATCAACATCAAGGTCAACCGCTGCAGCATCAGCTGCAACAATTTTCTGCGCCTTTTCTACAAAAGTTACAACAAGAGCAATTAAGCGCGCCAATTCCACTTCATGATGGCGAACAACTACCTCCTTCCTACGAAGAATGTGCTAAGTTGAAAACGAGCATTGTGTGAAACAGCACGGTAGATTATGAATCGCTCAATGTATGCCACATTGTATTGTTCAATAACTCTTTGATTAACCATGAGGGCGACTTAAGATGCGATATTTTCCGCGTGACTATGCTTTGTGTCTGCCACGTGTAAAGTGGATGTCATAAAGCAAAAGTGTTAAGTTAGCAGTCAAAAGTCAGAAAATCTTAAGTTACAAAGGCAATAGGTGGCCGTAAAAACATTGGGTACGCATTAGTTGACTCCTTCCGTTTTATTCAAGTAATGATACAAAAATAGCACTTAATGCATTGAAAGTTGTTGTTGATTTATAGGACGGAAATAAATGCATCATGAGGCAGCGTGATGCAATGCTGTGCTAAACGTATCATTCATTCCTGAAAATTACTAAGATACTCCATAACACCGTCTCTTCATTCCAGTAATTCATGATGGAATTTGACTAGAGTGGTTGTAACAGAGGGAGAAAAATAAATTCTAATTTGTCTTCTAATGATAAATGAAAACTCGAAAGGTCAGTTACAACCAAACTCTTTTAATTCAGCGCTGTCATTGCCGTGGCAACTATCGATAGGCAGACGAAATAAAAATGAATACGAAATAGAGAAATGAAATAGGTAACCTACAAGGTTAATTTGGAACATATTTCAAACACTGAAATGCAAATTTTTACACATTACTTCTTAATTTCGTATTTGCGATTAACTGATCGTGTTCACCTGTACACTGAGTCATGTCACACTGTGCATGAATTAGGTTGAATCAAAAGAGTTTTCTTATTGTCTTTTGGCTCATTGACTTTGATCTGAATGCCTACGCATCGCGTCATAGTTTGAGATGACCTTGCTGAAAGTATGACGACATTCCATACTAGGAAATGATACAGTGTGCGGGCTATTACCCTGCTCCCGCACACGTTATCAGGGTTAGGAGAAGTAAGAGTCACCGTGAAGTACGAGTGGGCAGAATAAGCAGCGTTGAGTATGCAAGCGATAAGGCTTCTTACAGCTCATAGTAAAACGAACGATCACAGCATAATAATTCAAAACAGTGCTCAGCGCTTTCCAGCCGTCTCGCGATATTTTTCTTCATAGCCAGTTTTCCATGCGCTGCGTGTACTGGCTTTTCGACTTGATCATAGGTTTGCGCATGCTCTGTTCCCCTATTTTCTTTAATCTTAGTTAGTTATTAGAAGGGATTCTGCCTCAGTATAATTTACATCCAGCTTTGAGATGCATTGATAGCATTTAGGTAGTTGGTAATCTACGTGGCGTACTGATCAGGGTTTTGAGGGTGAGCGATTTGGAGGAGGAGATGGAATAAAACAATCGCTTTCTTTTTCTCACTGCTGCTTATTCGGAGATATTGCTATCTACATTGTTTAGTGTTTAAAACCTTGACAATCGTATAAAATTCTTTTTCAGTTAAGAAGTGTCGACATATTTGAAGAGAAATTGAAGAGCGCAGTAATTGTTGATATTGCCAATTATAAAATAAAGTGCAATCAAGAACATATGGTGGCATTCGGCTTAGACATTTGGATAGTAATTGTCCTCATCTCCATTTTCCTGATAATATTTTGCTGTTGTTGCTGTTGCGGCTGTAAATGCATATCAAGGGCCGCGAAATCATCAAATCAAGAGTTAGGGAGGTCGCGAAATTCGTGTGATGCCAATATTCTTCGCTCACATTCCCCATATAACCCTCTCCATCATGTCTTTGTGGCATTTGACGAAAATGGCAGAGTCATTGGTAACATATTGAGACAGGGTGAAAATTATCCGCTGGTTCTTGGAAATAATGAGCAGCAAGCGCAAAATCAACGACACGGTCGACCGCCGCAGCATCAGCAACAACCATGTTCTGTGCCTCATCCACAACAAATTCAACAAGAGCAGCCAAGAGCACCAATTCCATCCGATCATGACGAAGAATTGCCTCCTTCATATGAAGAATGTGTTAGGATGAAAATGAATATTGTGTGATGCAACACGGGTAAATTGTAAATCGAACAATGTTTGCCAGTATTGTACAATATTGTAATTTTGTGAAAAACATGGATTGCTGGTTGCGATGCGATATTTTCTATATGATTATTTTATTGTTGTTAAGTGTGCAACGGATGTCACATCGCTAAAGTGTTAAAGCAAAGTCAGAAATCGAAAAGTCCTAAGTCATATCGGCAATAACTTGCTATAAAAACATTAGCTACTGCAAATTGATTCCCCTCGTGTTCATATAACAACGGTAGAAAAAGAGCTCTTGCTGTTTGACAGTTGTTGTTTTATCAGGCGGAATTGACCCGTGAAGTGGCACCATTATACAATGCCGCACCATACGTATGATTCATTTTAGAAAATTTTTCGCGAGCAAACGCCACTGGATGGCTAGAAAGGTGCGTCAATTAGGTTAAGGTGAAAAAGTTTTATTGTCGCTTTTTCGCTTACTGACTTTAATATGAATGCTTAAACAATGCATCAACAGTTAGCGATGAGCCAGCTTGACCTATAAATATATTCCATTCTGGGAAATGACACTATCTGCGGGCCATTGCTCTGCTCCCACATGCGTTGTCAAAGTTTGGTGCAGTAAGAGTCACCGGAAGAAGCGGTGCTGAGTAAACAGGTGATAAGGCTTTTGACAGCGCATAATAAAACACGAGATCACAAAGTAGTAATTTAGTACAGTGTGTAGTGCTTTACGGAGGTCTGGCGAGTCATTTCTTCATGAGTAATTTTAAATAAGCTGTGCGTATTGGCTTTTCGACCTTTCCAGAAGTTTGCACATGCTCTCTTCCTCTTGATTTTTTAATCTATACAGTCAACATCGTCCATAGCGACACCGGCCATAGCGACACTTTTCCCCGGTCCCGAAAAAGTGTACTATGTTTTGTACAGGCAATTAATCGGCCATAGCGACAGGTCCACAGCGACACATCGGCCATAGCGACACATTGAGTCGGTCCCGAGTACCATCTTTGACATGTTTACAACACCGGCCATAGCGACGACCAGCTAATTAGCCATTTTTCCCCCTCTCCCTCGCCGCTCCAACTGCCTAACCTAGGCAATTATGAATGGCGAACCGGGCCAAAACTGTCTTTCTCTCACTTAGGACAGTTCATCTGGCTGTTGCGTGCTCTACCTGTACGGAACTTTCATTGTCCTCATGACTTTTGATTGGATTCTCTCTTTTGAGTCACTAATACAATGCAGTTTCTTTATAAAAACTGGGTCCCGCAACGAAAAAAGGCATACTGTAGAAGTCCATAGCGACACCGGCCATAGCGACACTTCCTTTTTTCCTGTCCCGAGGGTGTCGCTATGGCCGATGTTGACTGTATGTGCCTTTTGCATAGTCACACTTTTAACAGGTGATGGTTCAATTTTAACATTTTTCCAACGCCTGTTCAATATTTTTTCAAATTTGTACCTGTATTTTAAATTTATTGCGTGCATTCCGTATTAACTATCCTATGAAAAGTCATTAATGTTGTCTGTAAAGAAATTCAGTATCATTACAGCACGAAACTGCTAAAAACTGCACAGCTCTGCCAGGAAAGCTACTCTTATCATCAAAATATGAAGACAAATAGCATCTGTGTTCATTTATTTTTCATGCTGATCTTAATTGGAGCAGCAGTGATTGATGGAGGTCGGGAAGCAGACTTGAATGTTCAGGATAAGTCGGTCGAGCGAAGTCCACGAAAGCGACGATTTGACTCGGAAAGCTACGAGCGGCGCGTATATGGAAGAGAATTGAGCAACTATGAAAAGGGATATGGCGGCACATACAGCTATTCTTCTCCCTACTACAGCTATTGGTATGGACGGAACAACAACGGGTACTGGTGGTACCAATGGCAAAATTGGGGCAAGAAATGATGTGGTTTCTTGGAAATTCAAAGTTTGTGATGGACTACACTGACATTGGGTCGGTCTCATATCGCGTATATTAGTTAAAATCATACTTTGCGGTATTCTCTAATGTTACGTAAAGTACGACTTTAGCTAAAGTACGTGCTATTAAACCGGCCCATCATTTATGTAATTGAAATAGTGTGTCCGCCTGAAAAAATGTCGCCTTATGTTCCGTTTAACCTTGGATGTCGGGGTAAATTTACATTGGAAAAAAGGTATTTTAATTGCTTACCTACGAATAAATTTTCAATCAGTCGTTGTCGCAGGGAATCGCGGTATTGTGCTATTCCGCACAGTTTCCAATACTTCTCTTATGGTTTCCGAACAGAAAGTGTAACTGAAGGAGACGAGCACAGCCAATCGCTGAGAGATATGAATTAGTTTAGTTGGAGTCCTTTTTGTATGCTGTGATCAAAAGCTTACTCAGCTCACTCTTCCTCCGATGAAATTGATAGGATAAAACTAAACAATAGTCGATCAATGGCAAATCCTCGTTATTATTTACTTTTGTAGGCGCGCGAATTTTAGTACCGGAGTTTCTCAAAATCAGGTCCCCTCAAATTTAAGCCCCGAGAGGTGTAAATTCGAAAGCCTTCTCAATATTTAGCCCCGGGGCGTAATTTCCGAGTTAAAAGTGCTCGTTCAACAACACAAAATTGTACCGCTTGTGCAATGTTTTCTCGAAACTGCGCCTCGATATATTAATTAATATGCGTTTATTATTGCATTTAATTGCGATTTTTGCTTGAATATGGTCCACTCTCGCAGCTTAATGTTCCATTCTTCAGTAAAATATTATCTGGCGGTAGTATTACTACAATACTACGTGTCAGTACGTTTCCAGATATTTCGCGAAATTAGGCCCCAGAGCGTAATCTTAACGAACTCAAGTACTGGGCACAAAAGTCGGATCTGGTGAGCGGATCGACAGAATTCGACGATCCATACCTAAAAAGATCAGTCATAGCGGTGCACCTTCACCTAAGAAAAAATCACTTGTTCCATTTCTTTTCTTCAGTGTATTCCAATTTCTACCTTCTCTTTCAGTATGCGAGGCGACTGCAGACCATTGCATAAATTATTACAGGGTGGCCCAATAAAAAGAGATTTGGCGATATTTTTTGGACGCGGAATCAAGCTTGTACACCTATTGGTGGATTATAGCTCATAGTCTGGAGTATCGATTGGCGCAGTTTTCGAATTTTTTTCTCTTAGGGGTACTTTGTGAAGTGTTACTGTAGCCTAAAAACAGCTATACAAAACTCTATTGCATATATGAGCTAATAACTTTGCAACCCGTGGACGGATTTAGCTCAACTTTGCACAGTTGTTAAGTTGATACCTGGAGAAAACGAGCCAAAACGGTTTGTAAATTGCGCTTCTGGAAAAAAGTTATGGTAAATTTACGAAGTGCAATTTTCTCAATTTTCACAAAAAATCACTCTTTATATAAGATTTTTGGTCAAATTTCTTGGAATTTCGTCGATATTTTTGGTGTTCCTGTTATCTCATGCTCTGGGTAATCGAAAGCAAAAACGTTTTTGAGCCACTTCCTCATTTGAGCAATATCGATTTTTGGATTAAGACAGACCACCCACGTTGACGCTGTTATTTGCGCATGCATTCAATGGTCGCATTTTCGAAAATGCGGAAATTGCACAAAAACTCTTTTGTTCCGAAATGCCCAGAGGTAGGCGCACCAGACGAACCAGAAATCTCCAAAAAAAACTTTTAAAAAATCGGCCAGAAGCTTTACTCAAAGAGGGAGCACTACGTTGACAGAAAAAATTGCACTTCGTAAATTGACCATAACTTTTTTCAAGAAGCGCAATTCACAAAAATTTTGGCTCATTCTTCCTAGGTATCAGCTTGAAAATTGTGCAAAATTTGAGCCAAATCCGTCAACTGGTTGCAAAGTTATTAGCTCAAATATGCAGTAAAGTTTTGTATAGCTGTTTTTGGGCTACAGTAAGACTTCACAAAGTACCCCTAAGAGGGAATTTTTCGAAAAGTGCGCCAATCGATAGTTCAGACCGTGGGCTACAACCGACCAATAGACGCCAAGGCTTGATTCCGCCTCCGAAAAAAAAATATCGTCAAATCTCGTTTGTTTTGGGCCACCCTGTATATTGGACCAATTGTAAATATGTTTGAGTCTCAATGCATGCACCAATTTTTTTTCTCTATTCCAGATCCAGTTCTAATCTGCAGCCATTCATTGCCAACGTTCTCAAATGCTGCAAATAAAAGCAACAAAATATGAGCTTTATCTCTCTGGACAGAAATGGCGCTGTGCACACATACGGTCGCCTGTAATAAGCATCACAAACAGCCCAAAGGTACAGCAGCATATAGTTTTTCTTTGAACTGCAGCGATCCGGTGCTATCCGGCGCTTTTAATCGAGCATGTTAACCGCTAAACACTCCTAAAATAATATTCCGCGTCATGAATAAGCGCATGTTGAATTATGTAATTTGTAAATGTGATTTTACATTGAACAAATTTTCTTTCATAAGCACAGTAAAGCAGAAAAAGCATTAAGCAGACATGTTCAGTAGATAACAGGCATTTAAACGTCAAAAGGATTTTAGAAATGATCCCTTAGCTTTGATGCAAGCTTCACCTCTTCGAGGGAATCCATTGAATGCGGCGCGCACGGCTTTTTGTGGAATCTTCGTTTACTGTCCCTCCAGCTTTTGTTCTAGCGAGGCGGCCCTTTTGTGATGAGTAGCAGAGACGTTCCTAGTGAATATGCCCCAGTCGGCAAAAGCCAAAAGCGACGTCTTGCTGAAGGCAGATTGGGTAAAGATTCTACAAAAAGCTTTGAGCCCCCAGTCATTGAATTCCCTTGAAGAGTTGAAGCTTGCACCAAAGCTAAAGGCGATCAGTTTTGCCGCGGACTGTCACGCGACTAGCAGAACTTCAAAACCTTGTACATTCTGTGACATGATACTCTTCTAAAGCACTTACGTGTTGAACATACTCGCGTATTGCGCATTAGTAACGCCAAAGTGAAAGAATGAATAAAGCATTTTTGATAATCGTTTGGAAAGCCGCACCCATAATTGCTCAAACTTTTCACGTTTAACATTGCCGCTTTAAATTGGATGCATTCAAACTCAAACTCGAAACTTTTCTTAAAAAAACAAAGTCAACGAAACGTCCAAAATGACATGAAAACTGTCCAGTTTAAAGTATGGGTATAAAAACGACAACTAGACAAATATGATGTCATCAGCGTCACCGTGAGTGTCGATGGCGACAAGGCTGTCGTGCGCAACGTTGAGCATGCTGGACGTTTCGACCGTCGTCGATTGCGTTATGGACGGAGTCGCACAGCCTACCAGCGAATAGATCGAGGGACAACTCGATGCGTAGTTGAGGTGGCGCGGTTTGTGCACATCGGCCGCCGAGATCGGAGACACTCCACCCGACGCCTGTTGGTCTCGGTCAAACGGGCAATTGCTTTGATGCACCATGCGCGCCGCCTCACACATGTAACCGTTTTTCATCTCGTGGATAATGAAGCTGGCGAACTTGTTTGCGACGTCTCTGAAATTTTGTTTTTACTATTCAAGTGACAAACAGCAGGAAATTAGTGTGCATTGGAATCACCATCACATGTGCTAATGCTGTTACTGTCGCACCCTAGGGAGCTACTTGAGCATGGCATCAGGTACACCTTTATCCAAATCAGGCAATCCGAAAGCAACCCAGTGTCTCAGCAATAATTTGCTTCAAATGCGATGGCGGGGGGAGGGAATTAATAACATTCCCCAACTTTTGTGGCTGCAACGGAAGAGGGGAAGGGTATAGAGTGGCAACAGGATGGCTGTACATAACCCATTTTGACAAATTTAGGTGACCCCCATCGTACCTTCCAGACAAGCACAATCACAAGCGGTGCTTACATGTGTTCGCGCGAGTCGCCTTTTTCGCAGCGTTCCATCATGAGGTCAACTAAAAAGCGCTTGGTCAGGAACCAATCCCGGTTGGTCATCTTGACTCTTTCAACGAAATGAACAATGCCAATACTGCGCAGTTCCATGCGGATGTGCGCAAAGTCCTCTTTCGTCATGTTCTTGTCGTTTAACATTTTCATCATCTTTTCGATGAACTGACCAATGCGTGAGCCGACCATGATGATCCTTGGTTGCCTCAGCAGCTCATCGCGACTGTTAACGAAACATATTGGTTATATTTTGAGGGCGAGAATTAATGTGATGTGTTAGAGCTTATTTTAGACGGAATTTCGGGTTGAATTTGGGACTAGAGGCAGTTTAGTTTTAGACTTTGGCTAAGGCTTAAGGGGAGCTGGATGTATTGGGGAGCAGTCTGGCCTGAAGTTATCTTCAAAACTTTTAAATCTGTTGTCATAAACTGAAACCGGCCAAAATAGTATCTCGCCAGAGAAGATGATGCGGTGAGAAGCCTATTTTTTCAAGAATCATAAATAATTCTTGAATTATCACTGCTGTAATCAGTGTAACAATGATCTATGAACTGAAGCCATTCGCCTGATTCAGGTATCACTTAAGTTTTCACTAATGAGAAAATTGCGACTATATGTTTCATATTATGGAGTAAGGCGCCGGTTGTCACACTTTGCAGTCACACAGTGACTGACTGATTCATTTGATCAGTGATGTGGTTTATTGTTTGCCCAGCAAATGGTTGTATTCCAGCGACCGCTCTCTTGCATCAGTGGATTGTTAAGACGTTGGTCGCTGAATAAGCACATCCTGCTCAGCCTCAACAGCACCAACACCAATCCCTAACACGTGCAGGAGCATTGGAAATACCATATCAGCATCCTTGCAACTGCAGCGTAATGAATGCTCAAATGGACTCACTCAAAGATCCCGTCATCAATATGTGGGCAAATGCTTTTGATCAGCGATGGATTGTTCTCGAGCAACGTGACCAGCAGCTTGGTTCCGAGTTTGCTTACATCGATTTTGGCCCAAATTGACGTTAGGCGATGCTTCTCCTTGGCGTCAAAGATTATATAATTAGGCACTGACAGTTGACGTTCGAGACTCAAACGCGCCTAAGAGGGAAGAATTGGGTGAGGATGCGAATGGAGAAATGCTTTTCTTACTTTGTGAAAGAAGAACCAGTTGGTGGCGCTGTGGACCACAAGAAGGAGAGTGCCAAATTCTTTGAGCACCTGCACAAGGCTGCCGGGAAGATCAACGATTGGGTGGTTATCGAGCCATAGCACCGCCGTCGATCCAATGTACATGACGCTGCATACGAGGAACTTGCCGTTGAGCATGGTGAGCAGCCATGGTAACTTCAGATGGTCCACTTTGCTTGATGTGTTGTTAGCTCCACTGTTGCTTGACTCGTTCGGTCGCAGGTCTGAAAAGAACAAGGTAATAGTCTTGTCTGTGGTTCTATGACCTATTTTAACCAGTAGGGTTGGCTTCAGGGGGACCAAAACTGGCGATTCAGAGTGTTCAGAAAACTAAAAAAACCAGGGTTTCTCAGTCTAACTCTACCAACTAGACTCTGTCGACTTTGACATCGAGCATCATTCAAAAACTCGCGAACTTAAAAGGCAAAAGGGAAAGAGTTGCTAATGCACTGTTGGTAATTATGTGACAAGCTCAGGCTGCACTTCTGGAACTTTTGAAAAACTATCAACGCCTCACTTGTGTGCTCCTCGCAACTGAGTCGCTGGCCGCAGTGCTTGACGATTTTGAAAGTGAGGAAGATGGAGATAAGGATGGGAGTGGGGCTGCGAAAGAGGAGGTCGGGAATGATGCGACCAACAATGATGTAGAAGCGGATGGCGTGACGGTTGTCTTCAGTCTCCTCGATATGAGCGACGCGCCAATTGACGCAGTCAGACATATGGTACTCGAGTATGCTACGCGGCAGGTTAATTGCCATCGAAAAGACAACAATCGCCGCGCTAATCCATTTCACTGACTTTACGTTGCGCATCCGCTCGCGCAGTGGCTTAGACACCGCCATGTAACTAAAATGAGGGTGATAGTTAACTCGTTAGCTTCTTAGTATATTGAGTACTCACCGATTCACCGTTATCGCCACCATAACCCACGTGCTACCCGTGACGCAGACGTCAACCAGCGGGCTGAGAGACAGCGCCAACAACGATTCCATCGGCGACCACAGCTCCATTGGTTTGTACCTAGCTCGCAGACAAAAGAGCCCCTTGAGCATGAGGATACCCGTGAGCAAGCTGGCATCCCACAGACAGAGCGCCTGCACGTAATGGCTGAGTCGATGACCCCAGGGCTTGTCGCGGATCGTCGAGAGGAA
>NIUQ01001754.1:0-27559 GCA_002796945.1 Plectus sambesii
AGCATTTCACCCTCTATAAAGTGGTGTAGGCGTTAGAAAAAACTAGTACTCACGCGAAACAAGTAGGTTGACCCCCCGGCGGATTCCCTCATATACTGTATTTAGTGTCAGTTTCGCACATTTTACTGAACCACAAGCCATATCACGTGAAGCAATAAACAAATCATGAAAACTCATACATATTAATCAAAGCATCGTAATCATGAAAAAAATTCGAAATCTTTGTCTGCGTCAGTTTCTGCTGGACATGCTTGATAACGCGGTTTTCAACGTTGTAAAAGTCATGAAGACCTTCATTGATTTTGGCGTCGAAGTAACTGCGAAGAGTGTCTAGCGCTGCCAATGCTTCCTGTCTGGTTGGTTTGCGGAGAGCTTCTTGCTCTTCTTCATCATCATCTTCTTCAGCGGGCATATCTGTGTGCCAAGCCTGAGCAATGATTTCGGCGTCAGTCAAGTCGCCATAGCATGCGACATCGTTGTCACTTGAAACCCACTCTGTGAATTCTTCGATACTGAGAGCAGGCGGAAGACAGTCAGAAGTCATGTTGTCCTCCTAGAAATTAATGATCATATTAGCTGTGGTGGATTGCACGCGAAGTTTCCCCCAAATGTAAATGCTCTCCCCCCCCCCCCCCCCCCAGATTTAAAAGATAAATTCTGACCTGCTGCCTGATATTGTCGTAGTCATTGCCGCAGCTGTCATCTGGGAATGCAGCTTTTCTGAAGCAGTTCTGGATGGTCTCTAGTTTGACCAATAGCAGCGCCTGCTTTAGCATATGCAATGCCTGAAGAACTGTAATCGACTTGCTGAACTCTCCAAGAGACTTGCCCTTGGCGATGGCAATCAGTTGTTTTCACAGAAGTTGCTGATGGTAGAAGACTTTGAGGTTGTGGATTATACCTTGATCCAGAGGTTGAATCAAGCAAGTTGTATTTGGTGGCAGGAAGACAACTTCTATGTTGGTCAATTTGACGTCTACCAATTTGTGACATGATGCATTGTCCGCCACCAGAACAATTTTGCGATTTTGCGCTCGCAGTTTCTTGTCTAATTCAGCTGAGATCTGAGACCATAGCCCGCTGAGCATCCATGCCTTAGCATTGCTGTAGTAAGGGAGTGGAGGACGACGGATATTGGCAAAACATCTAGGCTTGGCCGCTTTGCCTACAACAAACATCTGTTTGTCTGATCCATCTTGGTTGCACAAAAGGAGCACCATCAGATGAGCTTTCTGCTGTTTTCCTGCCGTAGGCTTGTCACCGCGAACCGCAAATTTGCCTTTCAGCAAAGCCTTGTAAAAGAGACTCGTTTCATCAGCGTTGTAGATGTCACGCTTTGCATAGCCTTCAAGCGCAATGGGAAGGACGTCTTGAATCCAATGCTCAGCTCCTGGCACATCTGCTGCATCCTTTTCACCTTGCACTGTGTGAAACGTGATGTTTTCGTTCTCCTTCCAACGACCAAGCCAGCCAATAGATGGCTCAAAATCAACCTCCATCATATCGGCCAATTGCTTCGCTTTTTCCATGACAATGGGGCCGTTGATCAAACTGTTTCTCACTCGAACCTGATGAAACCACTGCGTCAAGGCCTGGTTTAAGTCATCATACTTGCTAGCTTTGCTTCTTTTCCGTTTCAAATTCTTATTGGCGATTGAAGCATCTCTGAGCGCCGTTTCTTGAGCTTTAATCTTGTAGAAAGTAGAAAGGCCAATCGTGAACTGACTGAGCAGATCGCTAATTTTATCTGAATTGTCCTTCGCTAAATCTAGCAGCCGAATTTTGTCTTCTACTGACAACGTTTTTCTTTGTACTTTCGATGGAGGAGCCATTGCACAAAACAGACCACTCAACAACGCAGTCACAGTAGCATGAAGACACACGCGCGATATGCATGCATTGCAATTGCTTTGACCTTTTGGATGTCGGTCAATTTTGTTACATACGCTAAGGAGTCATTGCGGCACATAGGTCAGACAACAACGCAGTTGCAGTAGCATGCAGCCACACGCGCGCAGTGCATCGCAATTGCTTTAGACCTTTCAGATGTCCGACAATTTTCGTACATATGCACATTTGATAGTAACAGCATATGTATTTGCATTAAACTGGCCAAAATTATTCGATTTTATGGGATGCTCTCTCTTATATCTGGTTCCCAGCCAAAGCTTGAGCCAAAAATTTTTCTCTTATATCTGGTTCTCTTATATCCGGTTTCTACTGTATCTCTCCATTGTTTCGTGAGATGTGATATGTTTTATTGCAGTTAAACATGGATTTATCTTTATGTCGAATTGTCGAATTAATAAATTTTTGAAGTTGACGGAATACAACGCAGGCGGTCACTTGACACGTTGACAGCTGTCCTTGGCGGTGTGCGTTATTTATAGAATAGTAAACAAAGTGTTTAATAACAGAACGATTGATGCAAGGCATGCGGAGTTGGCAAAGATTGAGAACAGAAATATTCACATAATAAGATGGACGATTTCTACGAAACATTGTGGTACGCATAAACTTAGGCGCATTTCGCGGTACAAGTAGGTTTACGACAATTGATGGTATACAATTTACGACAAGTTTTGTTATTGTAACGGGTATGCACAGCGCTGATCGTAGAAGCGCGTACGATTCAATTCACACCGTTAAAGACGCGTTCACATAGTATCGATAGATTTATGGTAATTGACAGCGCTCAGGCAATACAGTTTACCATCTTTCTGTAGAGAACCATTTCATCTGGACGTAGAATTAGCGACGTATTCACACAGCATCGATAGATTTATGGTAATTGACAGCGCTCGGGCAATACAGTATACCTACCTTTATGTAGAGAAGGGTTTCGCGCGAAGGCTGTGCGTGCTGTGAAACACATGTGGCACCGCGGCGGATTAACATGCGCGTAGGATATGGCGCCGACAGATTTGCGGTACAGTCTACCTACCTTTATGTAGAGAAGGATTTCGCGCGAAGGCTGTGCGTCCTGTGAAAGGCATGGGGCACCGCGGCGGATTAACATGCGCGTAGGATATGGCGCCAACAGATTTGTGGTAATTGAGGACGGTCAAGATAAAGCGCTCAAAAAGTTTTGTTATTGCATTGGGTATGCACAGCGCTGATCGTAAATGCGCGTACAATACGATCCACGACGCACAGATGGTTAATTAATGTCTTTGATGTGCCGAGTGCGAGCAAATGCAGAACGGGGGCTGTGCGTTCAATGAGGCGTGTGTTGTGATAGACGCGTCGCGTCGAAGGGGGGGGGGATAAACAAAACGACGATATGTGTCAGAGAGGTGTTCACGTAGCGACAGCGCTCAGGGGGGGGATGCAACTGCTCTTGCTTATACCGTATGTAACGCAGCGATCTGTTCTACACTTTGTAGACTATCGTAGGTAACACAGAGATCTGTTCTGGATATTGTAGACAACGATATCGCCCGGGGTAACACAGCGATCTGTTCTGAACGTTGTAGACAACCATAGGTAACACAGAGATTTGTTCTGGATATTGTAGACAATGATATCGCCCGGGGCGAAAAAGTAACATCGTTCAGATATCCTATACACTACTACTCGCAGAATGTTTTCGTCCCACTCAGTCTCATTGTGCTCAAGCCGCTGCACGCGATGTGGGTCGAATCGGCTTTCAATAAGATGAAAAATGTGATTTGACTCACTGCTGGTCAAACACCGGAATTTCTCAAATGATCGATGCCGTTCGCATTGAAATTAGTGTAGTCATCGATTAATGTATATAAAACGCGAATGTTTTTTCATGTGAATGTTTGATTGCATTATTGAACATGAAAACTGTAATCACTTACCTATATACAGTCACTGTGTTTATAACGTCGGTTAAGGGACCGGCCAAAGACCGACGTTATAAATACAATTACGTTATAAAAGCAGTTGGTACTCACTGCGTAGTAGAGTTGCCAATATAGTGCGCGAGCGGGCGAGGTGCAAGGAAATGGCACTATGACCCTCAAGGAAGACAAACTTCTTCAAAGTAGTTAAAATTACCCTCAATTGGGACAATGTATGTATCGCTTCTAACGGGCGGAGAGGAGATGTGGGGTCATTTGATCTTCCCTACCGCATGAAGACTACTAGCAGGCAGCGCCAAAAAGGACCAACGTTATAAAGCAGTCAACTCAGTACAAACGTCGGTCAAGGGACCGGCCAAACACCGACGTTATAAAGACAGCGACGTTATAAACGCCGACGGCATAAAGGCAGTTGGCCCCTGTACAAAACATAGTACACTTTGTCGGGACCGGCCAAGGACTGATGTTATAAAGACAGCGACGTTATAGAGCCAGGCGTTCTAAACATAGTTGACTGTATTTAGCAGCATAGCAAAGGGAAGGTAGGCATTGACTAATGGTTAAGGGAACATGAAGAATAAATATTCGGTGGTCGTCCGAACCACCGAAATCACCAAATAATTTCTACCCCTACAGTATATGCTTTTATTACAAAACCGGTTAAAATATTTTTGACTGAGCAGCACTGATCGGCAATCGCAATTGCATTGAGAAAAAATCGATGTCCTAAAATAACAGTTCAAAATAGTTTCAAGACGTATCACGTTTTATAAAGAATCGAGATCAGCTTGTCGCAAAACTCCTCATTGCAGAAGTAGTGTAATCGCTGTTCATGTTGAGTTCCTTTTAGACCAATCATAAACGTTATTAAGCACCGAATATTCTTCTTCACAGCAGTGAGGAATAATTGTGTCTTATCACTTCCGCGCGCATCCTAAATCCATATTCTTATACATTATCAATCAAGATGCTGGATTAATTGCAATAATAATTAACTAGTGGAAGGGGGTATGGCGCGATCCGCAGAAAATAACAAATGCTCGTATTCTGCTCGGCGGGACATGCGAATACGATTAAAAAAGCGACTAATATCGTGCTCTGTAATGACGCATACAATACAAAAATCGAATCTAGTCTTGTCTAATTGCGTGATCGGCAAGTCAGTTTTCTCATAATTGGTTTAAACTTCCAAATCGCTTAAAATTCGTCAACGCAGCATATTTGTTACTAGAAATCTTACCTTTATATCTGACACCTCATCAGGTGAAAGTAAATCGTGCAAATATTGGTTGACCAGCTCATTCATGTTTAGATCAGCGCATATATCTTTTCGACTTTCATCAAGGTTCTGTTTAAGGGTCTCGTCCAGCGGCATATTCAGTCTTCGCTTCTTATCGCTGGACAAACCCGTATATTTTGAAATGATTTCGTCGACTGCCACATAAATGTCGAACGTTGGTTGTTCTGTAATTGATGTAGTTGACGGTACTTAAACTACTTTCGGCTTTAAATTATGAATGTTCACCATATTCATCGTTATTATATTTCTCAAACACTTTACGCATTAAAAACGAATTCTGCTAATATAAGACGTATATTAAATAGAATTCATATTTATTTTTAATGCTTCACAACTGATAAGAAATGAAATCTCATTGTATGAACATACTGCAAGGGGTTTATTAGCGTAACAGATTATCAATTTTTCCTCCGATCTGTTGTTCTTGAGAAAATTTGACCCATCTCTCTTCATGAAAAGCTCTTGAAACTGACTGCGGTTTTTAATATTCAAGTGGTTTTCTGGACGCTGTAAATACTGTTTCTCATAAAGTTTTATAAAATATTAATAAAACCTCGTCAGATTAGACAGCGAATGAGAGGAATCTTTTCTCTAAACAATCTTCTCTAGAAAATAAACCTGAGCCTCCTAAAGAGAATTTAAATTTTTTCTCTAAGTTTTCTTCTCAATAAGTAACCCCTCGCTAAGTGGAAGTAAAATTAATAACTCATTATATAATAAAGACTGGTAATCTCGCACACTTTCTTTAAGATTAGGGTTGTAAAGGGGACGGGGAATTCCCCGTCCCCGGAATTTCGATTTGTCCCCGTCCCCGAAACTCCCCGTCCCCGGAATCCCTGTCCCCGAAATTCCCCGTCCCCGAAATTCCCCGTCCCCGAAATTCCCCGTCCCCGAAATTCCCCGTCCCCGAAATTCCCCGTCCCCGAAATTCCCCGTCCCCGAAATTCTCTGTCCCCGGAATTTCAAAACCCTCGTCCCCATTACAACCCTATTTAAGATCATTCAAACTCTTTTGTTATACGTTTGCTGCGAAACTATGGTGAGCATCTCTCTACGTATAATTACGGCCATATGTATCCGTTCTTACTCTTTAAATAAGGCGCAGTTTCTGTTACAGATAAGATACCTTGATTGTCAGGATTGGGCAGTGCCGTTGTTATGGCAGTGCTATGAGTTGGTTGTCCTCCTGCTGCTTCAGATGCGCTTGCTGACTCTGGTTGAGTTCTGTTCTCGCTTTGTTGCAAACTGTTGCTTGGATCAGCACCATCTTCGTAAGCTTTCGCAAATTTGTCTATCTCCTCAGTGCTCTTGCACAAATATAAAACGGTTTCCCATAACATTTCGATAAGGACACATTCGTCAGTATTATCAAAATTGGCTTTGATGTTCTCTGGCGACAGCCGCACAAAAGTCACGTTCTGGTTTGAACAGCGTGAAGTAATATCCTTTAATGGCACTTTATGTTCAGTTCCAATCGACAATATTCCTCCAATATGTGTTTCTTGCTTTCTAATACCTTGATAAAGATGATCGATATCTGTCCACAGCGCATGTAATGGACAGCTTACTAACAATTCTCCCTCAAGGAACATTTCGCGCTCATTTTGACTTAGTTTCTTGCTCAATTTTTTTGAATATCTTAAAGCACTTGTGGCTATCGCCATTTCGTGTAGCTTAGTTGTAAGGTCTTCATTCTCTTCTTCATCATTACTGTTAAGAGACGGCTTTATATAGTTGCGGAATAGTTTGACTTGCTTTTTCTCAAAGGAAGTGATTGCAATACGTGGAACAAAGGTATCTTCATTGTCGTTATTGCCAATTGTTGAAAGTTCTAATCTTTCTTCTTTAAATATTTCTTTGAATTCATTAACCAGTGAATTATTTCGGTTCTCACTATTACACAACAGCTTTTTAAAACTTTTTTTGATATGTCCTGGTTTCGGTTCTCTGAACACATAATCTTTAAGCTTCCAGTAAAACTGCATGCATTGCAATGGAGTCATGGAATTATTGCTTTGCGTCAGACTGAGTGCAATAACTCCACCTGTGCCTGTACCAATGTACCAGTGAAACTTCTCCTTCATACTCTCTTCTTCGCCAAATAAACGACCAGCAATAAAGCGAAGAATGACGCTGTTCGTTAATCCGTGAATCCCATTTCCAGCAAGCGCCACAATAAAAAGCTTCTTTGGGCGCTCAATTCCTTTTAGCTTTGGCTCAAGATGCGATTCATCCCAGAATTGTTGTGCTTTGACTAGAAAGTCAAGAAAATGCGCAACTGCAAGGAATTCTGAGAATGGTTCTTTAAGTTCTTTGTAATATGACGATTCTTTCAGGTTTTTCCATTTCCCAGTTTGAAGAAGTTCCGCGCATAACTGATTGCGATTTTTAAGTTTCAGCCATTTCTCTCCTGTCCCAGCACGTTTAAACAAGTTACGAGATAACACTTCTATAAGAATATCATCTGTTGCCTTTGATACCTTGGCGTCCTTTGCTATCTTGGCGTATATTCTGTCAAACCGTGTTTTTAAAACTGCAAACTTATCTTTTAGTATATCATAGCGTAAATTTTTTTCAAGGGCTTCGCGTTTTGGGTTTGCTCCCAAAAAGAGACATTTTTGCAATGGAAGAATGGAATTAATCTCTAAGTTATTCCACAGCAGTATCAATTCCTCAGTCGCTTCTTCTGCAGTTGAAGGGTTGATATTTTTGCACATTTGTTTTACAGTTCTTATATCAAGACTGTTGTTATAATATGAAGTCATTGTACTGTGAAAGCTAAAAATGATCACTGTATATAACTGATAAATTATGAGAAAAACAATATACAGGGTGGTCCAAAAGTCCTGTTACGACTTTTTGAACGATCATAGCTTTTTTTCTAGACGTTTTTAGAGCTTTTCTTATTGCACGTTTTTTAAGCTCTCTCTCTGGTGTTTAATCGTCTCAAGTTTCATAGAAATCCATCAACTTCTCGGCGAATTATGAACCAGCAAAGTTGGCGGACCATAATTGCTGTGCTACATTCTTGTAAACAACGCATAAGGGAGACTTCTCGGGGGCGCGGAATTCTGTCCCAAAATTTTTTAAAACTTGAATTTTATCCAGCGAAATTAAATTTTGGCAACAAAAACATAATAAACAAACATTTCTAAGCTAAACACAACTAGTTATCTTCGAAGTGACCACCTTTGGCATTCATTCCGAGAAAATCTCCATTACACGCCGCCCACGTGAATGCAGCGCAGCAATTATGGTCCGCCAACTTTGCTGGTTCATAACTTGCCGAGAAGTTGATGGATTTCTAGGAAACTTGAAACGATTAAACACCAGAGAGAGCTTAAAAAACGTGCAATAAGAAAACCTCTAAAAACGTCTAGAAAAAACGCCTAGGTGGAAAAGGTCGAGGGGGAAAGGTCGAGGTGGAAATGGTCGAGGTGAGAAAAGGTCGAGGTAGAAAAGGTCAAGGGTATATCTCAAACAATCAGAAATGGAGTGAATATTTATATTGTGGTGAATAAAATCGATACTTCGCAATGTAACAAAGATAAAGCAGAGCTATGACGCGTGTTAGTACCTTGCATTTGCCATATGCTGCGCTGCATTAGAAGTTTTTGCCATGTAGAGGTCAAATAAGCATAATAAAGTAAGCGCGGCAACCAGAAATATGACGATATATTCAAAAAATCAAAAGAAGCGCGGAACTAATGCGGGCCGAACCGCAGAGTGACTGCTATATAAGCGGTCAATCGGGAGCAAAGGTATCATCGCCTTCGCTTCCATTGCCTTCTGATCTACGCATTCACATTCGCATCGTCTCTTGCCCAGTCATCGTCCCTTTGGATTCGTGCTGTTCTTCGTGTTTCGACTTTTTCCATTTCCTCTGTTCTGTTGTGTATTCGCCTTATTGTATGTCAAAGCGGTCACTCTGCCCTTTCAAGGGGCAGATGACAGCTTAGATATGGAATGCTAATCGCGCGCGCCGGCCACCCGAGGTAGACACAACTACCCTTTAATACGACTTCTATATAATACGCTACTCGTTCTGTACCACACGCAGTTATTACGTCAGCTTACCCGTCTCTCTGCCGCCACTGTTATCCCCTCCCCTGCATGCCCCAATAAATGCTGGTACCACAAGCTCACACCAAGTCCAACCTCCTTCGGCACCATAACAGTTTGTCGTTCGTCGTGTTTCGCTTTTCCACCTTGTTTCCCCTCTTCCTTTTGTCGTTCGTCGTGTTTCGCCTTTTTCTCACCTCTTCCATTCGTCATCTTTTGCCTTTTGACTTGTCATTCTACCACCTTCAGCAATTTCACTGACCGTAAGGAAATTTTACTATTTCTTTAGTCGTATTCCTGTCTAATTTGACTATTGCATGCAGGAAATGGAAGATTGCGTTGAATTCGTTGAGAATTATATGAACAAGAGAAAGGTGGCGGCAATCTATGAAGGCTACGCGTACCTCAAGGACGTGAACCTGAGTGAGGGCAAAGAGCGCTACAAGTGCATTCACCAGTCTTGCAATGGCTACATTTGGATCTTGAATGGTCAGGCTGTGACGATGAAGAGCGGCTCTAAGCTTGGTCGGGAGCATAACCATGAAGTGGAGCCAGAGAGGATCGAGGCGCGCAAGCATCTTCAGGCCTTCAAGACAGTCGACAAAGAACAGCCTCACGTTAAGATCGGCAATCTTGTCTCGAGCACCAGAGATTGTGAGGCCATTGTGATCAACGCGATGCCTACTATTGAGACCATGAAGCGCATGGGCCGAGATTTGAAGCGAAAGGTATATGGTTGATAAAGAATTGCACTCAGGAATAACTTAGTAATAGTCCTTTTTTAGAATTATGGGACAGTCGTTCGTGTCAACGCCCTTGAGGACATCGATATTACGCTTGACAGAAGCAGAATCACGATTCGAGGCCCCGCTGGAGACTTAGTTGTCAACTTTGTCCTGCACGATTCTGGATTGGACGAAGAACACAGGATGCTGATGTTTGGAACAACTAACTCCATCGCATCATTGGGCCGATCCCCTACCGTCCACGCCGACGGTACGTTCAGGATAACTCCTGAGCCGTTTAAGCAGGTCTATGTATTGCACTACAAAGAGCATGGACGGCTCTATCCAGGCGTGTTTGTACTTCTCCCCGGCAAAATCAAGATCCTCTACAAAAGGATGCTTAATATCCTTAAGAGCTTCATCCGCTACGAAATGACAAAAGTCGTGACGGATTTTGAATTTCAAGTAATTTCTTAAAGGATAAAGTTCATTCTTAAAACAGTTTACTTTTAGGCAATTCAATCGTTTGGCGATGTCTTTGGTGTTCCGGTGGAGGGGTGTTATTTTCATTTTGCGCAAGCTATTATAAGAAATGCCTGACGATTTGATATCTTCAAGAAGATAGCCCGCTCCCCTTTTTGAAAGCATTACTACGTCATGATTCGGGCCCTAGCGTTTCTTCCTCCAGGCGATATTCCATCCAGCTTTGACGCCTTGACCAGCGCTATACGGCAACGCAACTACCTGGCAGACTTCGGCGACCTCCTGTCCTACATGGAGGAGACGTGGGTGGCGCCCATGTGCTCCCCCCCAGATCGGCCGGCCCTCGGGAAGTTTCCCCCTATGCTGTGGAGTGTCCACACGCGAACGCTCACCGGTCAGGATCGTACGAACAATAGAGTCAAAGGTAACTAATTTGCAATAACTCTCTCAGATTTATACATGTTTAATTTTAGGTTGGCATTTCAAAATAAACACCTTCATGGAGCACAGCCATCTGGCTTTCTACGTTTTCCTTGGCGAGTTGAAGAAGTTCTTTCGGGCAGAAGAGGACCGACGGCGCGAGGATCACAGGAGCGCGATTGAGCGCGAGACCCGCCGTCAGTTAGGGGAGGTCGTCCCGGTCCCTTACGACAACTACAGTCTACGCTCGGCGGCGCTCCAGGTGATCTGCCAGCAGTACCAGAACCAACGCTACGTTACGAATCCTCAATCTACTGGCCTAATTCGTTTTTTATCTGAAGTTGCTGATATCCTCCTTACCTATGAATAATTGTTCGTTTTGCTACTCGCTATGACTAGTCTTATGTTTTTCGTGTGTTTACTTGCATTAGATTCTACTCTCACTATATGACTGATAAAATAAAGTGACTTTCTATTCATATTGTATATCAACATTAACAACTTCGCAATAACAGAATAGAAAGACTTCTTTATCGCGAACAACAAGCTGCGATTTTCCTCTTAAATGAGAGCCTTGCTTTCGATTGCACTTCGCTGAACTTAACAGCTAATTCAACTACAGGAAGCTAACCTCAACCTTTTCTACCTCGACTTTTTCTCCCCTCAACCTTTCCCACCTCGACATTTCCTTCCCTCAACCTTTTCGTCTCTCGACCCTTTCTCACCTCGACCATTTCCACCTCGACCTTTCCCCCTCGACCTTTTCCACCCAGATCAGAAAAAAAGCTATGATCGTTCAAAAACTCGTAACAGGACTTTTGGGCCACCCTGTATTTGGTCGATTCATACTTCCTGTCGTATTTGCCTTCGGATTAGTGTATCTCAGCGAGAAATGATCGCCGTGAGGTGATCTTTCTTCATTTTGTAGCCGAAAAAGAAAGAATTCTGTTGCTTATTTTTGCGAGTCAATCTATGAGCAGTGAGTAAAGATATGAGAAAGCGCGCAAAGAGCACTCCGTTGCAGATAATACTATTTTAAGAGCATTTTTATAGGGTAAAACCTCCTAAGTCCAAATGAAAGGGTTTTTTGAGTCTACCTCGAAAAACTTGTTCTAAGATGCGCGAGAGTGTTGCAAATATAGGTAAATATAACGTATCTACACATACTTGCCAAATATCAGAGCTTTTGTGATGATACGTGATGAGACACAGATTTTATTGTGAAAAATCGAAAAGCGCACTTCTTCGAAAAGAATTGTGGAAGTTGCTAAAGTTGACTAAAAATCGCGAAAAAATAACATTTTGGTAGCCATGGATCTCCTTTACCAGCCTGCAAAGTTTCATATTTTTGGAAAAGCCGTTTTCTTGCAATCTGTAACTCTTTAAAGGTCTTCTAAGTCCGGACACCGATTTTTTGTCGTTAAAATACAATACTCGCGCACAAAAACAGACTGCACGTGCGCAAAACATGTATGGCGCGGTGTCCGGACTTACCCGCTTTTTACACTGATGTCCGGACTTCGAAACGTGGGCGTATTAGTCCATTTATTTGAAAAAAATTAAATCATTAATAACTTTTGATTGAATGAATGAATTGACATGAATTTTTGAGATATTATAGCTTGATTTCTGATTGATTTTTTTATCTACAATTTTTTCGATTTGGTTTCATATAACGGACGCTGCATGTGTTTGAAAGTCGTCAGAGCACCGAAATGTCCGGACTTAGGCGCTTTTACCCTATCCCAAACGTCGCAAAAAATTCACTTTCAAATGACTACTTGTGTTTGCGTGGCCATATCTTGACAACACCATGACAAAATTCAATGTTATTTTTTCATACAAAACCCCAACATCTTTAAAATATTTATGCAAAGTTTCGGCTTAGCTGAATTAATCTGATTCAAGTTATTCAAGAAACAAAAAGTAACATTACTTTTTTTGACAAAACGGAGTGCTCTTTACGCGCTTTGTCATATCTTTGCTCATTGCGCACGAATTTACTCGCGAAAAAGCAATTGAATTCTCTTTTTCGGCAACAAAATGAAAAAAGTCAGCTCACGGCAGTCATTTCTCACTAAGATGCACTAATCCGAAGACAAATACGACAGGAATTATGAATCAACCTTATAATTTCATCGCATACAACAGTAGGTTCGATCATGAACAGAACAATTTAACGCCGAATCTGTGAGTGAGTGCATATTTACCCATAATAAAGAAATAAATACTCGGAGCATAAAGTAGCCGAAAAAAGTAATAGAACAGACAGCTCATTTTAAAAAACTGGCCAGAGCTTTTTAAGATGAAGAGTTTGGGGATGGGTTTGAATGAATAAAAGCTTGCTTATAGCCTGGAGAATAAGGGTAAGGCAAAACGAAACTAAAGTATTTTGATTTTTGCAGTCCAACAACGCGATTTTAGAAAAAGTCTTTTTCAAGACGGAAAAAACTAATAGAATAAGCATAATTTTAATAGGTAGAGGCTAAGTTCTCATCATTTTGTGAGTCTCATTTTGAATATATTGAACAGGAACGACTAATAAATGTTACATACTTGATGCTGTAGCCTTTGACTGCAATAACAGCAGCATATCATTGAGGTAAAGAGTCAGAAAATTTTTTTATCATTTTGAGCGGCTTTTTTCAGATTTCCGTCATCAGTTCAGATAAATTGTTATATTTATTGGCAGTAAGTTATTGTTGTTGCAGTCAAAGGCTGCAGCATCAAGTACTGAACATTTATCAGTTGTTTCTGTTCAGAAAAATCACAATGAGACTCACAAAATGATGAGAACTTAGCCTTTAGCTATTAAAATTATGCTTGTCCCATTATTTTTTTCCGTCTTGAAAATAGCCTTTTTCTAAAAATCGCGTTGTTGGATTACAAAAACCTAAATATTTCAGTTTCTTTTTGCTTTATCCTTATTTCCCAAGTTAATAGCAAGCTTTTGTTCCTTATACTCATCCCTACACTCTTCATCTTAAAGAGCTGAGGTCTATTCTTTAAAAATGAACTGCCTGTTCCATTAATTTTTTTTGCTACTGTATTTTTCTATTGAAGTAAAATTTTTTTCCTTTTTCTGCCTCATTTTGTCTGCCATATACTTTAAACGACGGAAGCGATTGTCATGTACAGGATACCCGGAAAGAAGTACTGCACTATATATTTCTAAATATCTCGACATCTTGGAAACCGATCTTTCTCAAAACTGGATTAAAAAGAGTTCAATTAATCAGGAAACGTGTCCTAAATTACTAGGCAGGTCGACTTGACCTGAAACCGAATTCATGTCATTTAATGAAATGATCTGAAAATTAAAACTAACGGTTCACAGAGTGTCTCATGTAGAGGTCCAGCGATTTCATTTTCTAATAACTTGGTCCAGAACAACTAAACTTAGCTGAAACTTAGCCTGATTAATTTTCAGAAGTTGAGGTTTTGTTTGAAACAGAAATGACAGAATTCTATCATGGCGTTGTCAAGATATGACCAAGCAAACATAAGCACTCCTCTAGAAGCGAATTGCCATACACTTTGTGCGCCGCAGGCAATTCGCTCGAAATAATATCTTTTCTTTGCGTGGTCATTTCTTGACAACACCATGACCGAATTTCATGATTCTTCTTTTAAAAGAAACATCTACTTCTGCAAATAATTCAGGCTGAGTTTCAGCTGAGCCAGATTATTCAGGGTCAAGTTATTCAAAAAACAAATTATTTCTTTTTTAAAATTCATATTATTTGTGAAAATTTGCACTTTTTTCTAAAGCTGACATAAAATGACGAAAAGTGAACCAATTTTAAGATTAAAAAAAGAAAATATAAGTTGGTAGTTGCTCTGTCATATGCAATAAATCGCACTGAATTTGGTTGCGTTTTCATGGAGTTGAAAGGAATCAAACTCTTAGAGAGACTTTTTGGACTCTACTGTATTTCATTAATGTCTCCCACCTTTGTCATTGCAGCTAAATTCATGAGAACATGGGCATAAATACAGCACTTTACGCTCTTTCGAATGGTATATAGAACTCGCGCGCACGATGTTTGGAAGTACCCTCTAAGGGGATACACATTATTCTGTTACACCCTGTATATGGCAGACCAAAGCCATAATAGTGATTTAAGATCCGATTTTTCTAAGCATCGAGTTTTTTGTTCAGGGCCTTGGCACAGTTGATAAAAAGTTTTCGGATTTCGCTGAAATTTTGCATGCAAAGATGTTTTAGGGTTAAACTTACGAAAATTATGTCGGATTTTTACACAAAAGTTTTCGCCTCGAGATCTGGCGGGAAATTTAAATATCTTTACTACCAACGCAGAAGTTGTCGAAATTAGTGTTTTTATATAGCAATCGATTGGAAATGACGAGACATATCTGAATACGTTTTCAAATTAAAAATCGGTGCAGAAACTGAAAAGTTATGCAATGCAGAATATTCGAATTTTAGAACTTTCCAGGTTTATCGGTTTTTTCGTTCAAAACTTGTTCTGAATTCAAAATATCAAAGTATACTGAGATTGTAGCCCTGACACTGGGCTATCCAGCGGTACCATAAAAAGTATTAAAATCGTGCGGGTACGGGCCGCAAATTAAGCCCGAAGGGAGCCATGTTTTAAGGCTTTGTCATTTTCGGGTAATATCGCTCCAGTCTGCTCGAGTACTGCTGCTCTATTTCTAAAGCTTGTGTTATCGACATACCTACTGAATAACCCCCTTATGATGGGCTATCTAACGGCGTTAGTAAGCCATCGATAGCCAACGCTCAATATTGCCTGTCGATAGGCGAATACATATCTCTTTGTGGGCCATAAGAGCATTTTGGTGGTTGTTAACGCATCCGCCGTGCTTTGCTTCCAAAAGCTTCGAAAGATGGTTCACTTCTGACCAAGTTTCCGCCCTGTGCATGCACAAGCTTGCAACTGTTTATGGTACCGTTGGAGAATCCATCATAAGGCGATTACTCAATGGATATGTCGATAACACAAGCTTTAAAAATAGAGCAACTGTACTCAACCAAACTGAAACAATTTTAACCGAAAATGTTGAAGCTTCAGAAGGGCCACTTCGAGCTCAATTTGCGACCCGTACCCGCACGATTTTAATACTTTTTATAGTGCCGTTAGATAGCCCAGTGTCAGGGCTACAATCTCAGTATACTTTGATATTTTGAATTCAGAACAAGTTTTGAACGAAAAAACCGATAAACCTGGAAAGTTCTAAAATTCGAATATTCTGCATTGCATAACTTTTCAGTTTCTGCACCGATTTTTAATTTGAAAACGTATTCAGATATGCCTCGTCATTTCCAATCAATTGCTATATAAAAACACTAATTTCGACAACTTCTGCGTTGGTAGTAAAGATATTTAAATTTCCCGCCAGATCTCGAGGCGAAAACTTTTGTGTAAAAATCCGACATAATTTTCGTAAGTTTAACCCTAAAACATCTTTGCATGCAAAATTTCAACGAAATCCGAAAACTTTTTATCAACTGTGCCAAATGTCGCGACATTTGTAATCCTCGCGATCCTACGTACCATATTTAAGCGCCGCCTTATGCTCACTAATTAATCGATGAGTATCTAGCCGCTAGCTAATGTACTTTTTCCGTGTAACCCTTTGCTGTGCCGTGACCTTGGCACATTTGTTGATCAGTTTATATCTCGGCGTCGTCGGTATCGCCTTTGTAGCGATGAGATTGCTTTGCGGTGAGCTCTCATATGCCGTCTATGTGGGCCGATTCGTGCCGAAGTGTCAATTGATATGTTTCTTATTGCCCATGCGGCGCGCTGATATCTAACCCATTTGTTTGGCTCTTTGTATCTCATTTGTATCTTGGGCGGTCTGACCAATGAGAGACCATCGCGCGCCGATCAAGTTGGCGCCTCCTTGTATTACACCNCCACGTGGGACAAGGAGCCTTGACGGGTTAAAAGGTCAGCGAGACGAACGCGCGGGCAGACACGGAAAGGAACCGCCGCGCAAGCCGATTGATGTAGCTTGCCCGGTTCGCGATACCTGTTAGACCTAATACGGCGACAAAACTGTAGTTCGAACAGTGTCGTGTGTCTCAACTCAAAGGCCATTGCCTCCCTGTATATCGTCTTGTGTGAGTGAATAAAAGAAGGACTGTGGCACCCTCTTTCCTACACAAGAAGCAAGAGAAAGAAAAAATCCACTGAACCACTGAAAACGAAATCATCGTCTCTGTCGCTAATATAGCCCGACACCAAATGAAACTCGATGCTTAGAAAAATTGGATCTTAAGTGTTTAAAGACAAACGGCCGCTTAAGCACAGCAGTATATCTCAGGCTAGATAGGGCTGACCTTTTTTTATCTTGGTGCCCCTTAGTGATACGAAGGGTGGCCTCCTACAGGGGCCCTCTCTTGTACAAGAATAGCTTGGCCTTTCGAACAATTAATTTGCTTACCCAATTCAACGACGCGGTCTTTAAGATAAGTTTTAGACAACTAAATCAAGGCCCAGTAACCAGCGCCTGATGACCCCTATAATGGGTTTAAATGGTCAAAAAAGAAAATTATTTTTACATATCCTAAAACATGTTGTAAACGGAAATTCCTATCGAGGGTATTCAAATTTGTTTATTATTTGTTTTAATCCAATTGCATTCAGTTGTAATAATGATTTCTTGGCTTCGGTTTATTAATGAATCACCATTCCAGATATCAGTCAACAATTCTATGTGAAATTTAACCACATTTATTGCTATAAATGGAGGAACAAGTTGGAAAATTTTACTTTCATGACATTGATACAAATCTACAGTAAACAAAACGTACCATAAGAACATTTCAAAAAATGTCAAAGTACAAATAAAAATAGTATTAAAGATCTGATTTTTCTAAGCATCGAGTTTCTTTTGGCACAGTTGGCAAAAAGTTTTCGGATTTCGTTAAAATTTTGCATGCAAGGAAGTTTTAGGGTAGAACATCAGAAAATAACATCGATTTTTTTTACGAAAGTTTTCGCTTCGAGATACGGCGGGAAATTTAAATCTGTTTGCTGACAACGCAGAATTTGACAAAATCAAAGTTTTTATATATCAATCGATCGGAAATGATGAGACGAATCTGAATACGTTTTCAAATTAAAAATCGGTGCAGAAACTGAAAAGTTATGCAATGAAGAAAATTCGAATTGCAGAACTTTTCAGGTTCTGCACCGATTTTTAATTTGAAAACGTATTCAGATTCGTCTCATCATTTCCGATCGATTGATATATAAAAACTTTGATTTTGTCAAATTCTGCGTTGTCAGCAAACAGATTTAAATTTCCCGCCGTATCTCGAAGCGAAAACTTTCGTAAAAAAAATCGATGTTATTTTCTGATGTTCTACCCTAAAACTTCCTTGCATGCAAAATTTTAACGAAATCCGAAAACTTTTTGCCAACTGTGCCAAAAGAAACTCGATGCTTAGAAAAATCAGATCTTAAATACAAAATGAACTAAAGTAAGAAAGTAATATAAAACACTCAATTTCCCGATTAGCCCATTTTCACGCGAAAACTGATCAAATTGGTTGTCAGAGCCAAACTGAATAGATCCGCCTAGCTCAGGGCTCCGAATTGTCCTTTTTAAAAAGATTTGTCCTTTTTTCGGGACCCTGAATCTTTTTAATTTTGAATGTCTTTTTTAAAAAGAAATGTCCTTTTTTTCTGTGTCAAAATCTTTTTTTTTTTCAAAATGTCCTTTTTTAAAAATTTTTCATTCGGGGTCCTGGCCTAGCTGAAGGAAGAGGGGAAATGCTGGCGAAAAAGGGGATGGGCAAGTAAAATCCTGAATTTTGGGGAAGCGGAAGATCTATGACTGCAGCTTTGATCATCACAACAAGCAGGGGACCTATAGGGGATTCAAAGGTGGGCCTAACTGGAGCGGATAGGCATCTTTCTTCATTCAACTTCAACCCTGGGGCCTGTTTCATAAAACTGTTGCAATTGCAACTGCAGTTTCGCAATTCCGCAATTCTGCAACAATCTTAAAAGCGCGTTTAAATTTGTAGTGTGATTGTCAAGCCGGACAGCACGATACCGTATTGAAATTTGTATGCTGATTCTCTTTTAAATTCAAAATTCGGACTGACTACTGTCACGATATGTCATTAAATCATTATGCAAAGTAAAAATTCACAAATTTCACACCACTTCTCCCATTATTATGCTCTCTTTTCACGTTAGCCTTACTACTCCGCTTTGTTTTCCATTATTTTGCATGAGTTCCAGTTTTTGAGAGATTTGCAGAATTGCAAATTTTTTTGCACCACGATTTGTGGTGCGAGATTTTTTTCGCAACTGTAGCAAAATTGCGGAATAATGCCACTTTTCAGCAATTACAATTCAGCAATTTTGAAGTTCTGCAACTGCAACTGTTGCAAACGCAACGCGGCAGTTCTGCAACTGCAACAGTTTTATGAAACAGAAAGTTGCAGAATTACGTGATGATGATGCAAATTGCAACACCTTTATGAAACAGGCCCCTGTGGGCAGGTATGCATCCAAACCTGCTCTCGCATTTGAACACCTTCCTAGGCCCCATATTAAACCAAAATTAAGAAGTTGGATACGAGCGAAGACTGGATCCCAACATGATTTGTGGTCCTTCTACTTTTCAAAATACAGCACAGCAACCGCCCAGGTTCTCCTTCGCCTTCTTTAGAAGATTTTCAATATCTTGATTTCCTTTAGCAAAATCCGATGCCTTCAGTTTGCTAACATTTGGCTCGTCAATACTATTCTGAAAACATATGGTTGTACATCAAAAACGCAGAGCAGTTATTGGCTGCTGAAGATTAAGTATATTTCCTTACATCTCAGATCTTCACTTTTGCATTTAATTTTGTCAACCTTGCGTTCTATTTCGTCGCATCATAATTTTTGTATGAATATGCTTGTCGTTACAAGTTGATAACATTCAATCAATTCATTTTCTGTTTTATGCGTGAACCTTGCTCCCCAGAGTGCGGAACAAGTGCGTCTCAGTTTTTGATGTCGATCGCCAAAGAATCACTGAAGCATATCTCTCTGAACAAAGTATGCAAAAGATCGCGAACGTTATGGGTGCTAAGCGGACTACTGTCGACACCATCATCATGACGTTCAACAAGGAAGGACGCATCGAGGCGAAGCAGCGCGATAGCATCAAGGTTCACAAGCTTACTGAAGAACAGATGTTGACTGTCAGAATCTGAATGATCACGACTACAACACTTCCCTTCCAAAGCCAAAGAAAAGTGCTGGGCTACGTTTGGCGGCGCAGTCTCTGAGGTCACAATCAGCTACTTCTGAATATGTTTACATGCGTGTTAAAGAAAATGAACCAGGGTTCCAAATTGTCCTTTTTAAAAACATTTGTCCTTTTTTGGGACCCTAAATCTTTTAAAATTTGAATGTCCGTTTTTTTAAGGCCAAATTTCTAAAAAGTTTTGGAAAAAAATTTGATATCGACTGCGCCGGCGTGTACAATTTGCTGATGCAATATGGTGAACTGAGAAAGAAAATTCAAGGAGGATAGAAATAGGATTAGAGAACTAAGTTGTTTGTTTTACACGTTTGAATTTGTTATGGTTTGTTGTAGAAGTAAAGTGTTTAAAACAAATATTTGGGTCTTTTGGAAAATGTCCTTTTTTCTGTCATAATCTTTCTTTTTTTCAAAACTTTTCATTCGGATCTCTGAAATGGACAGATTGAACGTTATCAACTAATAAGGACAAGTATATTAATAGGAAAATTTCAGTGGGACGAAATAGCATGCAGGCTTGACGAAATGAAATGCAAGTGTGACGAACTTAGATGTAAGGGAGCGTAATAAAGATGAATACGGTTGACTTCGTGATGCATCATTTTCTTTAATCGGCACTCAGTAATTTAAGATAAAATGACTACGGATGGTTGTTAAGGATGTTGATCAAGCAGATTACTTGATCACCAGCAACTGGTTGTATTGCTCTTTCAAATTAGGTTATAAATCATTAATCAAACTGGACGAATAATGCATAAAGAGTTAACAGTATTGGCAATAGATACCCAACATTTAGATCTCGTTTTGATATTCAAAAATTTTGCTGTTACATTCTGTATCATCAAATATTTGCATTGCAATGCTTAAATATCTTATATCATTCACTATTTTCGAATTGCTAACCACGTAATGCTCGTTTCAAAATAAAATACAACTTGTAGTGCTATGCTAATGAAAGCATTTATTTAGGCCAACTCCATGTGGAACTTGGGCTCCAGCTTGGGTTCCAAAATATTAATTCGATTGTGAGTTCGATACCTGTCATTATTTCTGTTTACCAGTAACTGGGCATGCACCGCTTTTGGCTAAATTTGAAAGCCTTGCTCTAAGTATGAATCTGATTATATGGTTAGATAGTCATACAGTCGACTCTCGATATAACGCCACCTCGCTATAATGCCACTCTAGATATAACGCCACCTGGGGCCAGTCCCAGCGAAGAAAAAGTCTCTAGGTATAACGCTACCTCACCATTTTTGGCAAAAAAATCAAAATCAAACAAAAGGCTCTCAACAAATTATTCGAATTTAAATTTTTAAATTTGCCCACAAGTCCCAAAACGAAATTATTTAAATTTTGCAATCGAAGCAGACGCAGAAATCAGTCTGCACTCTTCTTTTTGTTTGTCTTCGTCTTTCTTGTAATCGGGCTAAAGGGCGACTGGTACGCGAACGCTAACGTAATCGGAGGCGCGTGATTTGAACTGCGTTACGTAAGAGTTTGTGCGCATAGCAATGCCGCACGGTGCTATTTGAGTGCAAACACTAATCAGGCGTGATATGCTTTAGGACCTGTCTTACACCTGTCACCTTAGAGACCGACTATGTGTTTAGTGTTCAGAAATCGTTGCATTTGATTCGTTATTGTCTTCTAATGTACATGTTTTTGGTAAAATCTTGATATAACGCCACATTGTGGGATTTTTGACCCAAAAGCTCTCGGTATAACGCCAACTCGATATAACGCCACCTGGGGCCGATCCCTAGGGGTGGCGTTATATCGAGAGTCGACTGTAGTTTGAGCTTTTTGAAAGATAACTTCTTTACGCTGCATAACCTTTTAGTTTGAAAGTTCATGTAATGAAAAAATTTTGAAACCTGTATTAAAATAAAACTAGCGGAGAGCGCTGCGCTAACGCGCCGCGCTATCTGCTTGAGTTTTCGCATGTCATCTCTGCTTGACTGTGTCACCCGTACCGCTCAGCGGCACAGAATTCGCAAGCTGCCTTTAGGTTCCTGTAATCTAGTGCCGCTGGTCTTTTATATAATAAATGCAAAAGAATTTGCACACTATATTCATCGAAAGGCAGTTCGATGGGAATTTGAAAATAAGGACTTGCGCAACCTGTTATTTGGGAATAACCCAGGGAAAGTTCTCGAAGAATCCAGAATGTTCTCCGATCGCACGTGTCAATATCTATTGATTGGTGGCGCCGGTCCAAGACTCCATTTGGTCTGTTTACGCACGCGCGGTTTTTATCTACCCTGGATCACTATCAAACACATTTGCGACGGGTTTCGAACATATATTGTTTTCAAGACAACTGAAGTTTTTCCATTGTAAAATTTCAACACAGAAGGTTTTTGGGGATACTAATTGAATGAAACTATAAAATTCTTTCATATGACCCTTAGTTAAAGGGAGATTTGCTTCGAATGCCATATATTAAGCAATTTCGCATAAACGTTTTCGCTCTATATGTGCATATAATAGAAGCGGGACGGAAGTGGTATGGGTCGGGTGCAGTACCTCTGGCACATACAATCACGGTCTGATCGGAGATCGCTATAGGTCCAGCCCGAATCGTGAGGTGTTCACATACACACACACACACACAGACGTTTCTTAATGTAGAGGGCAAGAACTCTCGCAAAGAGCGCAGCGCTAACGCGCCGCGCTCTTCGCTCAAGTTCTTGCCCCATATATCAAGGCGACATGTAATTGTCAGGCGATACGTTAGCAATAATCCGTGAATGACCTGATGACTAAAGAAAAGAAATGCGCTCTCAGTAGTTTCCAATGTTCGCCGCGAGAGGGCGCTGCGACGGCATTTTTATGGGTATATCGTTAATACCGGATGATCAACCCGACCGGACATGGGGTGGGTGGAGTGGGGTACCATTACTGTTTACAACCCTATCTATATCTATAAATCCGCTAGTGCGCATCTGGACGTGGTCTCCCGCGGAGCCAGTAGGCCATTGTCGGTGCTGGTGGACCATGGATTTCCTGGATGATTGCCTTCCATGCTTTTCGATCCAAGGCTGCTTCTTTTGCTTGCTGTAGGCTGAGTCGCCTGTTTTGTAGGTCTGCTTCCACTTGTCTTGTCCATACCTTCTTTGGAGCTGTTCTTTGGACTTTCCAATGTTGCGGCCTAGTTTGCCAAAGCAGCTGGAACGGCAGGCGGTGATGCGGCATGCGGCATACATGTCCAAACCATTGTAGACGACGCCTTTGTACTTCTTCCTGTATGGTTGGTTGTTTGCAGCAGCAATCACGGACCACCTCATTTCGTAGCCTGTCCCTACGGGTTACATGGAGTATTCTCCATAGACATCCCATTTGGAAGACTTCCAGCTTCTGGAGATCTGACTGCAGTAGGGTCCATGACTCTGCACCATATAAGAGGATAGGCAGTACCAAAGTTCGGAAAAGTCGCACTTTTGTTTCAGTGCTGATGTTTCTTTTACGCCACACACACCAATTAAGTGTCCCAAAGGCCGCTGCTGCTGCTCCAATCCTGCTCTTAATGTCGCTGGTTGAGGAGACCTTTTGTCCTTCAATGATGGAACCCAAGTACTTGAATTCATGTACTTGCTCAATTTGCACTCAGTGCAGTTGGACGTTGACAGGTGAGCCATCAGATGACATAACCTTTGTTTTTCCTGCGTTGATCTTAAGCCCATAGGGTTCTGCTTCTGTTGCAACTCTATGCAAGATGTCAGTAGCTTCATCTTCATCTTCGGCAAGAATCGCACTGTCATCAGCGTACATAAGATCGTTGATGTACTGATCCTCCCCATACTGCATGCCTTGGCGTGTGTCAAAGACTTTGCGCATCACAGCATCTACAACTGTGTTGAATAGTAGGGGTGAAAGAACGCAGCCTTGTCGGACTCCAGTGCATACTGGGAAGGTGTTTGACAGTTCTCCTTGAATGCGAACCTGACTGTTGGAGCTTGCATAGAGATTTTGGAGCAGGCGCACAATTTTCATAGGTACTCCTTCCATCTGTAGGGCCTTCCATAGCGCAGGCCAGTGTACACTGTCGAAGGCGGCTTTAAAATCGATGAACACTATGATCAGTCGTTTCCCACATCGGATACGCTCCTCCAGGAGTTGCCTAAGGGTGAAAACCTGGTCACTGCATCCACGACCTAGGCGAAATCCGGCTTGCTCTTCTCTGGCAGTCTGCTCACGCAGTTTTTGTAATCGTAGCTGTAGAACACGCATGAAGACTTTTCCAATAATGGATAGCAAGCTGATCCCTTGGTAGTTGTTACAGTCCTTTGGGTCGCCTTTCTTGAAGATGGGACAATTGTAGCCACTTTCCAAGTATGGGGTATCTGGTTAGAGCACCACATGAGGCATATGAGAGAGTGTACACGTTGTGCGAGGATGTCGCCACCATACTTCAGCGCCTCTGCGGTCACTTCGTCACTTCCTGCAGCTTTTCCTGTTTTCATGAGTCGGATGGCGATTTTGACTTCTTCAATGCTTGGTTCATGCTCTGGAACTGGATGAAGTGGAAAGGCAATTTTCGGTGGTGAAGCAGGAGGTCCAGTAGGTGACTCATGGTTGTATAGTTGGTGAAAGAATTCTCTCCAACGCTCGAGTCGCTCTGCTGCTGTCCTAACAAAGGTGCCATCACTTTTCTGGATATCATTGCTGATCGGGCGCACCTTACCACTAAGTCGCCTTAGTGTTGCATATAGGGTGCGATATTCTTGGCGATTGGCAGCTTCCTCCAATTCTGTGGCAACATTGTTCCAGTAGGTTTCTCTCTCAGCTTTAAGCCTCTGTCGTACTTCTCCATTCAGTTGGCGATACTGTGTCTGATCCACAAGTTTGGCACGCTTCCTTTGATCAATGATGTCTAGACAGGCATCAGAGATCCACGGCTGGGTGCGTTTGCGAATAACAGGACACAGGATCTTTGCGCATTTTTGGACTGTTTGGGCAATATTCTCAGCTTCCTTGTCTACATCTTCAGACTGTGTGAGCACCTCAAACCTGTTAGATAGGGCTAGTTGGAATTGTTGCTTGATGATAGGGTCTGATAGGTATCGCCAATCATGCCGCTTTGTAGGCACAGGTTTGGGAGTTGAGCGCTTCAACTTTAGCCGTACCAGTGCGCGAAGTAGATGATGATCAGATCCACAGTCTGCGCCACGCATAGCGCGGACATCGCGTAAGGAGGACCGGAACCGGTTGTTGACCATGACGTAGTCCAAGACAGATGTGTCTTTCCCATTGGGCGCACGCCATGTACGCTGATGCCACTTTGGATGCCGGAACCAGCTGTTACCAATGATGAGGCTGTTAGTGGCCGCAAAGGAAAGCATACGCAGACCATTGTCGTTCATTTCTCCAACCCCATAATTGCCAAGAACAGTTTCCCAGCCAAGGCGGTTTGCTCCTGAGTGGGCGTTAAAATCACCAGCAATCAGAAGCAAGTCCCTTTTTGGGATACCATCAACAACTTCTTGTAGCTTTGAATAGAACTGGTCCTTGGCTTCATCGGTGCTGACTTCAGTTGGCGCATAGATGGCTATCATGTGCATGTTGACAGTCCCTGCCAGTGTTAGCACTGCAAGCCTACTGGAGATTGGTTGGAAGGCTTGGACACTATCTGCCACCTCTTGCGCGATTGCAAAGCCTACACCTTCCTTGTGTGCATCACTGCCAGAGTAGTAAAGCGTCATCCATTTGTTGGAGTCTGGGATGTAGACTTTGTGGTTGCCAGATCCAGGGAGTCATAGTTCTGAGAGGGCCGCTACTGAGATTTTATATCGCTCCAATTCTCTTACAATGATTTCCTTTTGTCCAACATGGCGACCTGTTCTCACATTCCATGCTGCCATCCTTAATGTTGCTGATCCTGGGTGAAACAGTCTGTTCCATCTTGGGTGTCCAATCCTGGGTTGAGATTCAAGATTTCGGGATTTGCCAGTAGCGCATTTCTCACCAGTGCCCTGGCACCGGTTTTCCGTCAGCACTGGTGCATCGGCTGCCCCGGATGCGGTAGCATGAGCATCATTCATCAAATTTGTATGATCCATCAGGTTCTTGCCAGTTTTCACGCCGCTTGGCAGACGGCAACCCATAGTACTTCGCCGCGTAGTGACTGTCATTGGTACAATGACTTTCCAGTTGACCGCTACTCCAGATACTAGAGACGCTCAGCTGGCCCCCTACACGTTGCCACCCTCTCGGCACGATGAGCCGACTGTGGGTTGAGAGGGGTTTACAGTGAATACGATTCAATACGATCTGCTTACTGCGCACCACAAGCCTCTAGGTCATCTGGCCAAAATGCTGAATATGAACCTCCAACTAAACGCTTCAGAACGGATGATGCAGAAACTGATCAAACTGTGGCGTTCATTTGTTAGCATATGTAACACCTGCCGTTCGTATGTTAGCATATAAGAACTAGACACAACATCGCCGAGACAGATGGAGATATAACACCCGTTTGCTAGGCTTAGGGTTGTGTAATAGCGGTTGCATGCGCTCTAGCACTTGCTGTTTGATTGCCCTGTGAATAAAGTTGAAACGAAAATCCTGCGAAAACATCAGAACGTATTAGTATCAAACCATCACGGAAGGAATGAAATCAACGCTCCAAGCATTTTTGAAAGAAATAGGAGTGGAACGGCTATTCTCAGTCAAAGAATTTGATCATCTAAAATTGGATACAAAGCGAAAAAAAGGTGAAAGCTGTCGAAGAATGAGGCGAACAGTGTACAAAATTGTTGCATCCGGATATGAAGATACTCTGGGAGAGATGGATTGTAAACAGAATAGCAATGGAGTTTGGACCGCGCGGAGTACGCAAAAATTAAAAGATGTAATGGAGGCAATTGCGGAAAGATATGCAGAGTCAGCGGAGTGGCCAGATCGAAGAGCTGTGTTAGCCATAGTTGCTCCCATCCTATCATTTGCAGAACTGGAAAAATTTATCCCAGGACTAACTCCTTACAGGTAAAACTTTAAAACCGTGACATCATGATTGTGTGAAAACCTTTTTGTGGATTACAGATATAATATGGCAAGGAATCATGCATGAGGAATGAAAAAACCTGTTCCTGAGGTTGGAGAAGGCATAAGAAATAGATTTTCACCTGGAAGAGTGCAAGAATTTGTTGATTTCATTAGAAGGTATTGAAAAGTTTTTCAAAGGATTATGTAACATTTCAAAACAACAAATTTCAGTGAGGCCGTTATGATAGGACTACCATATGGTTCCATCACAGCAAAAACTTCACCAGGCGATAAAATGAAAATCGCAAGTACACTGCGTCAACTGTCCGTGTACCTTTGGCTCATTGGCTTTTTGGCTTTTTGTTCTACGTCAAAAAGCAAAAAACCAAGTTGCTTTTTTGCTTTTTGGCTTTAGTCAGGAAAGCAAATAAGCAAAAATACGGTGCGCGCCGAAGCGAAATAATGAAGTTGCTTTTTTGCTTTTTTGCTTT
>NIUQ01001755.1:0-27529 GCA_002796945.1 Plectus sambesii
CAAGCGAAAGTCTGTTTTGCCAATAACCTGCGACAATTTCGGCTGATCGATCAACAAGTGCCACGCTGATAATCGCAGCTGAAATTGATGATACAGTGATACCTGAAGCAATCCAGCAGACGAACCTGAATGACAAGTCAATCAATACAGTGAAACCTAGAATAGTACAGGGCCCATAAGTACAACTACCGTGTTGTCTCGAGTAGACTTCGCAGGTTAACTTCTTTCAACGGAATATTGTTTATACATATCTTATGATATATGCAACTGGCAAATATTGTATGAACCTGCGCAAAACATAGACCCTCTGAGTCTATTTGAGAGCGGGACTAAGTTCTCTCAGTAACTAATTGATTTATAAAAAATACGATATTTTTTGGCTTCCATCTACTAAACATCAGTGAATCCAGGAAAGAGCAGCCTCGACTCTTGGATCCACGACGATTTCACTGTACTGAATTATGGATTAATCCAGATTCTACCTACCTCGACTTCCGCGTGAGAAAGCGAATCTTCCATGACGTCATCGTCGAGCAGCTGATTCCAAGAGAGCGATTCGATTGAGGATTTATCAAAACGGAGACGCAGCCGTGCAATGGACAGACGCGCGTCCAATGTACGATTGTTTGGATCTGCAACATTGCTCCATCACACTCCAATTCATCCAGAAACATAGCAAACTCCCTACTATTGTTCAGTTCTCCGCTCATTTCTTCCAATAAAGAAATGCACATCCTGCTGTTGTTTTTGAACAGAAGCGGGATGACGCGCTGAATAGAGACGCTTCTGGAAGAGAAATTGAGGTCGTAACTTACTTCTTTCAGGGATGCGCGCAGCCAGCTACAGTCGCTGCTGAGACCAGCTGCTAAATGAGTCGTCCACATTCGCATTTGGCTTTCTGATGCGCCGGAAAGCAGGAAACAGAGCAGCTCGCTGACCTAAAATGAACAATGTTACATCGTGCAGTCACACTGATCGACTAAGATTCATTTTATCAATTTTATGTTCATCCGCCGAGCGGTCGTGTCCCAATCACTCTCATGCATTGAAAGACTGTTCGAAAGTTGGTCGCTGAATAAGTACACCCCGTTGAAGCCCAACAGCAACGTTCCCTTCTAATACCTAAGAGAAAATCGAAATAAACGGAAATCAAACAAGTACTGTAGTATACTTGTCACGATATTACTTCCTTTTCAAAAAGCTCTTAATACACGATATCATTTTTCTAAAAAGGAATAAGAACACACCACGACAGTGACGCTGCGATTGTTCAAGGCCAATAGGAGCCGCTCCGGAAAGTCGTCGCCCAATTTTTCCGTCAACGTGCTCGGACTAGTAAGTGTTGCAAAGCAGAGAAGCGCCTTGTATCTGCTTCGCAATCCTTCGCCGCTTCTAACCACCGTCTCCAAAACGCCTACCAACCAATTGCACCATGCACCTAAAGCAACATATCAGTCAGTTGCACAATATTCATTCGAAAAAAGTAATAATTTACTGCTTTTGTCAACTCTTGCTTCGCGACAAGTGACACAGTCGTCCAAATGAAGTCGGAGCACGCTCTCGAGTAGCTTGATGCACTGATGTCGAGTCGCCTACAATGATTAAGAATATAGAATCGGCAAAAATTCATGCCAGAATTTGCGAGTTGTACCTCTGCCGGGTAATCCCAATACTGCCATACATATTTCAAAGTAGAAGTTTTCTGAGCAGACGATAGACTGATTCTGAGCGAACTGAAATTCAATGTATTTTAAAATAACATATGATTTGATGCAAAGTAAAACTGCTGACCGCAGAGTGTCCACAAGGCTATTCAACAAGCGACCTATGTCGTGAACTTGCGTACTGCTTAGCGTTTCACTAAAAGGAGGTAAATATTCGCCATAGAAAAAAAATAAACTAACTCTGATCAGTGAATCAATGCTTACCGCTTAGACGCGTCAAGAAGCCTTAGTAAACAACGATCTGTGAGAAAACAAGAATGCTGATCGCAACAACGAATGTTCAAATGGCATTCACTGGACGAAGGTAATAACAGAATTGTTCGCAACGCCAACAACGAATCTACGAACGATCCGTCGTCCTGCTTTGCAAGAAGCGCGCACAGCTCCGCTACATTCAACATTTTCCTTCCAATTTCTTTCCTTTCTCCCACTCTTTGTAACTTTTGTGGCGGATTAGGCTTTCCCCGCCTTCTTCCTTCATCAGCGAAATCCTCGCAGGCCAATTCGCCGCTCTTTTGATAAAAATATTGACTACGGTAGCTGCCTTGTCAAAATCATCTACTCTAAGACCAATATAGAGCAGTTGCAAATATGGTGTCAATCATGGTTTGGGCGGCTGTAGCTCCAAAAAATCGCAACTAAAGGGAAATAATTGCGGGAAAGAGCCATAGGTTAACTTAAAAAATCACCTTCTTTTTCATATTTACTTTCCTCAACTGCTTGCTAAAAAGGTACTGAAATATCAACAATCAGCATTGATCTAACATTTTAAGTTTTGATCTCTCTGGCGTGCAATTACAACGCTACGCACCTCAACAGCAAGCTACCCGACATCTACATTTGAGAAATACGGCGCTTCGCACTACTCTCTGTCGCGCCCATTAGTATGCGTTTTGGTAGTAACTCGAATGCTCCAGTTTGGTAATAATGGTATTGCAACCCATTCTGACGCCATTCTGGTCAGAATTCACATCCTACCAGCCTCAGATTTTCAAAACATTCATCTGCAATAGTTCGCGGAATGTCTGCGTAGATTTTGTCTCATGTTGCCCTAAAGGAACGCTCGAGAAACCTGACTGTCAAGCAAAGGGCTTTGAGCGGGACTTTGCCACCTGAGTGCTCCAAAGGAAATCAATTAGTAAGTTATGACAACTAATAGAATCGTGTCATGTCGCGTAAGCTAAGCTCAGGTGGGGAGTCGGCGCGTCGTTGTTACGAGATGACCGTTTACGCAACGCCGCCCAATGACGGCGACCCATTTTGCCTTCACTTCAAAAACGAAAATTTAGAGTGAAATGGAAACTATTTTACTGAGTGAAAACAAAAAAATTGATGCTGAATAATTACAATTAGTAACAATCAAAAATGCACAGAATGTGTGTCCAGGATCTTTTTGGTCCTCTTCCAATCTTTACATCAACTCCTCACGACCATGAAATTAGTTTGATGGGCGTTAATAGCGCCTTTATCAAACGATGAAAGTGGTTCGCACTTTTTGACTTTATTAAGCACTGAACAAACAATTTTTGCGTGCTTTATCTTTCGCTGGTATCTGGGACGGAAGCAGGACCGAGTTAACATTATAATTTTCAAATACAAGTTCGGAAGCGACAAAATATGACCGCAATTAGCTGTTTTTACTATGTAGCTGTCTAGAAGTTTGATTGAACAGGATGCAACTATAGATCCAAGAACAGCTGGGCATTGAAACCGATTAGTATTGAACCTACGATTCACTGATTTTGATTCGAAGTAACATTCAGTCTCAGGGCGTAAAGTGCATCTTACTCTTTAAAGACACCCCGCATCATTAGCTGCTTGATTTGATAATGCTCAGCCATCTGGCGCTGATATCCATTCCGTGTCTAGTGATACCGAAGCTGATCGGCTTGAGAATAATGTTTCCTTTACAAAGGCTCTGCCATAGCGACAGGCTAACAATCTTTCGAGCATATGTACGCTAGCTACACCATACCATCCCTCATACAATCAATAGAGGCTCCTTTCTGCCCTCTTTCTGCCCTCCATGCAGCATTAAACGACACTTAAATCGATCATAATTAGTTCATTTCCGATGACAGGTCTGCCCGATTCTTTTACCGATTTAGACAAAAATCGCTCTATATGTCTTTGAATGAAACACAAAGTTTTATCATAGAGCAAAAAGTGCTGGGTAACCATTGCATTTACACTCAGGTGGATCATTTCAATAAGCAAATAACGGCTTCACAACACCGCACCCTCATGTTTCACCTACGAAAAAGTAGTGTAAATTCCAACATATTCTACTACTCTGTTGGAATCAGAATTCAATTATATCATCGGTCAATGTCGACAATACGGTAAAATTGCAGTATTCCATGCATAACTGCATAAAACGAAAACTGCAGTCGAGCTGAAAAAGAACGCCGCCTTGTGACTTTGGTCGGCGACATTTCGCAATAAGCGGCGCGTGCAGCCGGTTGCATTTCCTACCTGCTGGTGCATTGTGACTGCCATTTCAGCCAGTCCTTCGCTCAAATGAAGATCTGATTTAGGTATCTAATTTCAATTAATACTGCACCACTGCTATTCATTTTTTCAAATATTCCTGTAATTAATAGAGACTTGACAAATCATTCGTAACGGTCGCATCGCAACGCACACAACATCCGTGGGCTCGCGAAGGCCTTTTATTCCGCTGCCGAGGGTGTTGAGACAGTTGAAGCGGTAGATAATTTCTGTTCGATTCTCAACATTTCTAATAATTTCAAATCACTAAGTAAAACTCTTCTGAAGCTGTGGAAAACATTTTTGACAGAACATTAGACATCCTGCTTCGAGTGCCGTTGAGTTGAGCAAGTACTTTTCCACTAAAAGTTGTTTTTCGGAGTAGTCGCATTTCATCGCCTTTAACGGACTTTAACCAATTTTGCTTCATTTGAAAAGAGAGGATCGGAGACCTATAAGGATATTTGTAGTTCAAAAATAAAGAGAACTGGATACGCTTTGTTCGAGTTATTAGAAAAAAACATAATTTGATACTTTTCTCTGACATCCTGTGCGTGACTGTGAGGTGTGACGCTAAGAGAAGCGATTGAGACTTGTACAGCTCTGATCCTGTTTTAGCTACGCGCGTTGACGGACAGGTACGGTTTTTTTGTCTTTTTCAGTGTTATAGTCGTTTATGTTAACAAAGAATATTAAGATTCTCTGAACATGGAGAAAAGTAATTTGGGATGAATTTTTTCAAGTTATGACTTGGAGTCATCTTCAGCCGTTAGTGGTGATGGTGAGAAATTCAGAAAACAATGTCGAAAAATGTTCCGCTACTCAAAAATACTCAAAGATATTTTCAAAAGAATACCGTAACTCAATGCTTGTGACAGTGCACTCTGAATTCGATGACAGATTCCAGATTCGTTTGTGAATTGTCCCGTATTCCAGGCTTGAACTGAGAACCTTAGCGATAGGCTTACCGAATTTTTATACAGATTGTCAGTGGGCGATTTTGGGTGGAAAATGTTTTTCTCCGACAGCAATCCGAATAGCAAATGGGCGGAAGCATGCGGCAAGATTTACTCTATCATTTGATGATGTAGCGTCGCCGGTAAAAATCGTAGAAATCTGCCCACAAAAACCAGCAGAGATTATTTAACGAAATTACTAAAAGCACAAATGCCATTCGCACGGTGTGAACCTTTGGGCCAGTAGGACACTAGCTATTTAATGATTGCCATGGGGTTGATCGACTGAGTCGCTATTGCATACATTTATCGTCTTTCACTTTTAGCAGCGATCGAATCTCTTCAGCGTGGTTAAGTGTCACGACAAGAACACTGATTAAAATTGTAAGTATCATTTGTTGGACAGCATTATTGATGGCGTACTATTAAATTTTCTTAAAAGCCATGCACTGGCGTCGATCTCGGTTACTATTTATCCGACAGCGTTAGAACGTCTTCAGACCGCTGACGTGCTTCTGAGATGGAGGAAACCTAGTCAGAAAACTAATTACCGTGTTTTGCTCAAATTTATTCACGTTTTTAAATCGTGGTTTAAGCTGAGTTTACCATAGACAAAACATACATTTTTGAAATACGCTTTGCAGCTTTGGTTTCTACAAGAGTCGTAGAAGATTGTTGTCAGCGGAATTTTCAATTCGTCATTTTGCGTAAGACTAACAATCATCAGTCTAATCTTCCTCCCTTAGAGAACCCATAGAAAAATACAGTCCCCTGAAACTGTCATAATTTTGTATATCTGAGAAACCAGGACAATGGCCCAAGAGATTTAAACTGAATGTGCAAAAGAGAGAGCATGCTCCTGCGATTCACATCATTGTCGGACGCAAGCCAAACGGAACGTTTAAAATATTAACGTGGGCTGATTAGGTTGTCTGTCAGAAGCGTCAAGAACATGGAATGTATGTTTCATTGCGATTCGTTGCGAACAATCAGTCACAATTCACGAAATATAGTGTATGCGGACTCTCTTCTGATCGAACAGAGAGAGAGGGTAAAAGGTGATAAGACGTTTCTGTGTGAGCGTTGAATAAGCCCGACATCACTTACATGTCACTACTCCACGCTTCAATGAAGGTTGGAAGCCTTTCAAAAAATCATGCATAAACTGTTGGGACAACTCAGTGTCTTGGCGTTTCCTATCGCTTTTGTCAAGATATTGTTCTCCAAAATATCGGGATCAGATAGCCAGAGTCATCTTTTGTTCTTTTCTGCACAATTTCCTTTTTTAAATTTTTCGACAGAACTTGTTCGCAGTTCACATTTGAGAGGTATCGCTGAATGAAAGCTCTAATGATGGTGTATCGAATAGCATAAAAGTTAACGAATTTGTAATGGAAGAATTATAAAAATCAGGTCAAAGTAAGTGCATAGTTATTCGCATTTCTTTGCTAAAGCTACACTTGCAGTTTTCCCAGTTTTATGAGCGAAACTCACCAAAGTGTGAGGAACAGCTTTGATTTAATGGAAGGAGAAGTGTCCTTTACAAGTTTCTATCTACGCTCTAATAAGCATACCAATCAGAGTAGCTAAATTTGGATTCGAACCACGCAAGTCTCGATAGCTCCTCTTAGCGTCACGCGTCACGGTCTCATAAACCGAATGAAGGCACAAAGCTATTAACTAGCGATTTATTCGCAAGCATTTGCATGCATGTTAGTTCATAGGTAGGAACATCCTAATGATGCCTTTCCTTCGATTAATTGAAAGGTAGCCATAACCCTCCAGTAAGTTTCTCTCGGAAAACTGAGAAAACTGCACAAGAAGCTTCACTCAACCAAACGTGAGAAAGTTAGCGAGCTATCATATTGTTGGATCGCAGATGATACTTAGTAAACCGCCGACTAATCACCGGGACGCGTTATTGTAAGAGTCCTCCCATTTTTATCACGCGCTTCTTATTAAGCGGTTAGTCTCACTCTGCTTCCTGCGGTTTTAACAGAACATTTATTTTAATATGCTCGAATTTCAGCATTCGCTCATACTCTGCCACTTAGTATTCATATAAGAAAGTATAGAGAACAAGTTCACATCAATGTTTAAACAATACAAAGAACGGTATTTTCGAACGGAAGAACTGGATGAAAAACAGATTAAAAACAAAAATCTGCAAGTTACTAACATCAAACTGAAAAATATTCTGAAAAAAATTGCCATCGACGTTGATATCCCCAGGGAGAAAAACCTTGATTTTTTCAAATGGATTGCAAAGAAAGCGATTTGGGCAGCAATTCTGCTCCTTTTTTCTATCCTTACGATCATAGGTTGCCTGAATCTCCTACTTCAATACATCAATGGAGTTACTACAACGACAATTGATGTCAATAAAGATAGAAAGATTCCATTTCCATCATCTACAGTCTGCTTGCCGATGTATGCAGTAGACTTGTACAAGCTTGATAGATATTTTGACATTGGAAACGCCAGTCAATATTTACTATCTGAAGTCAGCGAGTACTTTGAAAATCAGAACCACGATAAGGAGACTTTTCTTAACGGAAACTTCTGGTCTCCTGCCATGCTCTCAGTTGTCTATAACTATGTATCACACTTGCACTTTGTTGAAAATAATGAATGGGCGATGGATACTGAAAAGAATTTTTCGATATATACGAGGGATTTGCAAACGAAGGATTGGTGGAAAGCGGGAAGAACACTGGAAAAAGAAATCAGTATGTCAAATATCAGTATCAGCGAGCTGACCGAAGCAGTTGGGCAAGCTATCGCAATAAAATTCAACCTCCGAGTAACTCACTACACAGTCAATGATGAACGGATGGATTCATCATATTTCAGCTATAAAACAAGATTTGTCGGTTCAAGTTGGATATGTTATAATGTTAACTTCTCCGGTTTGGTCATCACTTCACCAGATGAGACGATTGTTGTAGCAGTTGATGCGACGTCTTTTCATAATGAACTGAATGATACACTGTTTGATGAATCTCAGTGAGTTTTTCAGATTTTATCTTACTTTTTTTGCCTTTATGTCGACTTCGACAAGAAATAGGGAAAACTCCATTAAGCATCTTTTCATAGAAAATAAGGGTAGAGAAGGGTTTGAATATATCCCTGATGCGATCGTGCTATCGTTGTAGCTAATCTGGTCGGAAAGAGGGTAATGCCAGAGAGACGCAGGATAATTATTTTGTAAATTTCGAAACAAAGATAGCTTATTACTATATTTTAATTACAGAAAAAAATTATTGTTTGCTCCGTCGACTGATTTTCACCTGGGTTTTAAAATAGTGATTGCTGAAAATTCAGACGATTTACCTTTGATAGAAGAGTCTGTTATAAGGAAGAATTACTACATCGGGAACATCGGCTATGACAATTACATTTTATACGAACTCATTCAAATATATCAATTTATGACCATTATCAACGGTCAGCAGCAATGTTCGGAAGTACAGTCGACGGAAGTGTGCCGGTAGTTTACATTTTATAATATTATACTGTTTACATATACTATTATAATTTAAAAAAATGCTAACCTAAGATTTTAAATTGAACTGTGAGGGTCTCAATGAATCTCTAAATTATTGAATATGAATTACTGGAGATCTCCGAGTCGAGTTTGCAGCTTAAGCGACATAAGCTTCGTTTTCGACGTTTATAATTGCGCTCACTCTTAACTCTATAGCATATCGCAACTGCTGCAGTCTTAGAGCATTCTAAACTATAGAGATGCGTGTTGGGGAGTCGGAACATTCCTGATTCACATTAAAGCGCGCCAAGATTAATTCTGTAACACGAAAGAGTAACTCAGTACTCTATCAAATATATTCAACCAATTTATTATGGCCATTATAACAATTAATCTTGATTAAAATAATGACTTGAGAATGAAGATCCTCTATTTCTGTACTAAAGTCCTTACTGCTGCCAAATTATAAACAACAGAGACATGATACACATTGAAACGAAAACTAGTTGCTAATTATAAGATGTGCCTGTCTCGAGAGCAAATGTAACTTGCAAAGCATACCGACTTAGCGTGAGATGAAAATAACGATGGCTGTCGTTGATAATGTTCAACATTATGAACATTTTTATATTGCAAAAATATATCAAAGGAAAGAAATTACTGCCAAAATTGCTGTTAGTCGAATACTTGGGCAAATTTTTACGAGAACTTTCATTGACTGCAAAGAGATAGAAGAGTGTGCGTCCTTAAACCTTCCGCTCTGCAGCGGTAGGAACCAACAGCCTTTTTAGGTCGAGTGAGCTCACTCGACCAAAAGTCCATTCCAAACTTTTCAGTCGGTAGGAACCAACGTTCGAGCGACCTCTTTCGAGCGAGCTCACCTCGAAAAATTTTCGAGACATCGGGCACGCCTCAAAAATATTAGAGCGACCTTATGCAGCGAAAAATATGCCTAATACTGTACATATTGCACCGAATTGCACCGCATACAGGCACAAATTTACGAGACCACAAACACATTTCTTAGGCNTCACTGCGAAGGAGCAAACGTCTTTGAATGCTCTTTTTGTTCAAAACGGTGGATTAACCCGCCATATCCATTTCGATATCTCCGTTTCATGAATATCATTGAGAAACAGGTCTCTTTAATCGCGGCTCGCTCGACCTAACGATCGAGTGAGTTGGTTCCTACGAAGTGTCGTTTGAACGAGCTCGCTCGAACCGTCGGTCGAGTGAGTCCTCGTTCGACCGAGCTCACCCTAAATTTTTCGGGTGATTGGTTCCTACCGCTGCTGCTCTCAAGTTTATTGGTATTCAGTGGTCTAATAACTTCTTGAACTAAAGATGCACTCTTGTCTAAGGCAGTGGTCGTCTGCTTCTCGTTTCCTAGAATAACGGAGGTTTAAGGATGCAGATCCTCGTAACTCTTTGCGCCTAGTTGAGGTACTCACGAGAATTTGCAAAAATAGCCGGTAATTTAGAAGTATAATAGAAAGCCTGAGACCTCAGCGTGATTTCGAACAATTTTCCGTGCTGTACCCCTTTCTCACTACTTGCATTATTTGGCTGAGTTGGAAGAGAAGAGAGAGGTCTATGACGACGACATCCCATCTGAGCTAATAATTACCGTCATGCTCTCTTGTACTCGAGACAGGGTATCCATTGCAGTCAATGATAGGTGTCCATGTTTTAATTTGCTTGATTAAAAATGGAGCAGATCTTTTAGCTTTTGGTACATTTGCTTATTAGCAGAGAGCTGTATTACCCAGCTGGTGGGTACATTAGCGTAGAGTATCGCAGAATCTCAGTGTAATACGGCAGTCGCTCGCTCGGGAACTTGCCATTGATATTTCTTCAGACATGCTTAAAACTTTTAATAAGCGAATTTTTAATCGATACTAATAATTTTGACTCGCAAGATGGTCTTCAACTTACAAATAATTAAAAAACATATGCCTTTCAAAGCGCATCACAAGTATCTAACGCCTACTAATTGTAAGTCTTGCTCACCATTTGCGAAAACAATAGAGACAAAACCGGATACGTGCACACGTTTTTCGTGTACAATCGATGTACACTTATCCGGTTTCTACTGTACTTCGATAAATACAGTGATTGTGGCAATCCCTGCACGAAACACATCACGCCTCCTTAAGATCGAATTAATTTAAACGCGCTTAAATTTTCAAAGTCTTTTGGCAGCAGTCGAAGCATTGTAAGTCCATCTCAAATTCACCACTGCGTTCGAAATATCGCACGCGCACATATTCACAAAAAGCGATAACCTTTCCGAGGAAAACTGTATAATTCATTTAGTGCCACGATATCTGATATATTATTTCTATATTTTGTAGTGCCCAATGCCGCGCATCACTGATTAAAAATTTGTGCAACTGTACAGCAACATCTTTGACAACGCCAGAGGATATGAGCAGTGAATGCACACTTACGACTTATGGAAATTGCTCGATATATGATGCAAATAGCGATTCGATGTGCGATTGTTTGAAACCTTGTACACGTTGGGATTACGGAATGAAGGAAATGACTTGGTATGATTCCGAGTCATATTATTCTAGCAAAATTATCATTCAGCTCGCAAAACTCGACTATCGCATTTTTGAGCAAAAATATCTTTGGAAAGTGGAAGGCTTTATTGGAGCGTTTGGTGGAGCACTCAGCTTGTGGATAGGAATAGATTTCATTATGACTATCAATTTTTTCTCTTTAGTTACGGCGAAATTGATCAAAATGATTCCCAAGAGGTAAGGCTGAACAGATATTACATGGGATTCTGAAAGTTCAAATTTTAGAACTTGCCAGTAAAAAGCAAATTTTTGCGAGACAGTTTTGCGATTGCATGAAGTCATCAAAAGAATAAAAACGATTACGTTTCAAAGGATCACGAATCATATGAACTTTGTGTCTACTGAATTCTTTTTACTAATCCCTGTCCGAAGGCGCGGTAAAATCTGCGTCACAGCGTGGAGACCGGTCTGATCATTTCGCGGAATATGAAGTTTATGTCAGCAGATATCACTCTTATTTGGCGGAATGGAGATTACGCTCATATGACAAAATTGTCTTGATGTGACGTTCACCATAATAAGCACAAAATCGAAAATTAGCGAAATTGCCATCTGTTGCAAGAAATTCGTTCTCGATCTCTTGTCCACATGCGGCTCATTTAAAGTTCTGCTTCAGTGTCCTAACACAACCTTTGCCATTTTATGGAAGCTTTCACACGTATTTTTCCTATAGCAATGAAATAATGATCAATTGAGTAATAACTAGTGAAGAGTGCTGCGCAAGTCGTTAGAATTTTTGCATGTAATCGCTGCGGTGCATCCAGTGCATCGCCTACACCATTGAATGGCGCGGAATTAAGATGCTCGCCTTAAGTAACTGCTTTTACGTCTTATCAGAAAATGTTAATGTTGAATTTCCGTGAAACTATTCTAACACATATTTCTCGTAGCGATAAAAAAGATGGTCAGATTAAATGTGATTCTTTGAAAACAAGACAGTAGCGTTTCCATGATAGCATACATTTTAGTTATTATTATTTTGATATCGTTATTTGGTAAATTTGGGCTCATATCACAACTAATTCTCTTTCAGCAAGCAGCCATCGAGTAGCACGGCTATAATTAATCAACGACATACCTGCTTAAAAAAACAAGATGACGCGCAGAAGGGAAATCAAGCAACACGTAAAAAAGAAATTGAAAAGAGAATTACTGGCGACGAATTACTGGCGATAAAAGCAATCAAACTATCGAAATGGAGTTGTTTTAAAATTCTTTCATTAATTATTAATCTGATTTTTTCTCTAGCTACAATCATCATGTCCATTCTGCTTTTTCAACAGTATTTTTCTGATCCACCTATAATAGAGATGAGCGTTCCATATGATGATACATTTGAACTCCCAAAATTAACAGAAATAATTCTACCTATGTATTCAATTGACCTGGAATTAAATATCAACAGAACTTTATATGGAAAAAAAGTAGACGAGTACTTTGGACAACAGAAAATGAATAAAGAAGCATTTTTGAGTAGTACCGATGCATGGCCTCCAGAAATTTTTGCATTATGCTTCCATTATTTGTTATGTTTGAGTGCCGTTGAAGGCACCGAACTTGATTATTGGTACACGCTGAATTTTTCTGAACATGATCTTTCGAGAGTTAAATATTTTATATGGAAGCCGTATACTGGAGAATTGTATGATGCAGCATTTCAGTTGGAGAAAAAATTGAGCCAAATGGATGTTACAATCAAAGAACTGAAGCTGTCAGTTGCTGAAAAGCTGAAGACCGCCTTTCAGTTATCAGTAAAATACGTTTATGCAGTTAATGGAGTAGTGACAAAGGAAAATGTATCGATAATAGAAAATACTTGTCTCGGTGATTATCGCGTGTGTTTCAAGGCAGATTTTTCAAACAAACCAATTAGAAGATCAGGAGATTATTTTGAAGTTTCCTCAACTATAAATCAATCGATTCTTCCTATCGATACCGCATACCCGTAAGTAAGCTCTCATTCTCATGTTGTAATGCTAAGTATTTTGACTCGGGACGCTTCGGCATTTTAATTATTATTGATATGCGCGATCAAATTATTGTACAATGAAACCGGGCTATAAATGACCCGCATATACACTCGCTTTCTCCTCAATTCGCCACTCTTGCATCCCATTTCGTCACTCTTGCATACCAATTCGCCACTATTACGTTCAATTCGTCAATGTTGTAGGTCATTTCGTCAACCTTGCATCATATTTCGTCACCCCAAATTTTTTGTATAAACAGATTTTTCATCACTAGCTGATAATTTCCAAATAGTTCATTTTTTGTGCAATACGCGTCAGCCTTCCCCCAGAATATGGAACAAGTATGACTCGATTTCTGAACTGAAGACGTTTTGCACGCATATTTCAGAAAATATGAACCGTTTGGACATTATCAGCTAGTAATGAAACATCTGTTGATACAAAAAATTTAGGGTGACGAAATATGATGCATGGTTGACAAAATGACCTGCAACGTTGACGAATTGAATGCAATAGTGACGACTTCTGATAATTATCCCCCAGCCCCGATCAACCCCGACCCTGAATATAAAACCTCCCCCTCCCATCCCCACTATAAATTTTGTTACAAGTAATAGTGAAGAAAGCATGGCAAAGTCAACAATCTGTCACTCATGCGCCTCATTTGATCGCCATAATTGTTTTCGTGCATGAGACGAGTTAGCTTTACGGTTATTTTTCTGCATTCACTCTCGCATCTCACTTGTTCTCGTGTATTATCTCATATCGCTCGGTATAGCGCATTCTATTCGCTGCAACCAAATGCCTCCTACAAAATCCGTAGTGTGGGATTATTTTATATGGCAAAATGGCGATAGCGATAAGGCTTTGTGCAAATTCTGCAATGCGCTGAGATCGTGCAAAGATAGTTCCACCAAGAATCTTGGCGATCATTTGCACGCTGCCAAGAAGATCAACTTGCGATAGCAAAATGAGAATGAGGATATTTCGAACGGGGTTAAGTAGTTTGAATTCACAAGGCATCCAAATTGGATGAAAGATCGAAATTAAACCTATACTATGTTCGAAGTACTGAGATCAACAAAGTACACGAAGGACTTTCCTATGCACTAAAGATCAGATAGTCGCTATTTATCTGCGCCATCCAGCAATGTCTCTAGCGAACGCCTGTTTAGCGGTGCGACCCTTTTATACAGGGATAAGTTGAAAAATGCTTGGACGGAGGAAGGGCGGAATGACTTATTTTCGCTCGCTGCAACTCGAAGCGCATTAACTACCAATACTAAATCTTGATACTAACTTCTGCAGTACTAATGCACGTTCTACAGTCATCCCATTTGTTTCCACTAAGTGTTTGCGTTGGCGTTTAAGTGAAAATTTTCACATGTTTATGAAAAATTTGCGCCAAAAGAGTGATAACGATAATAAGTACATTTAAGAAGTACGTTTGGGAGGATGGTCAAATTTTAGCAGCTTACAGCAAACCTCGGTCAACCCCAGTCAACCCCGACTCTCCACCCCGACCTCGTTCCCGACCCCGACTTTTCGGAAAACCCCTACCCCGTTACAGTTCTACGCTATATCGTTCTGGGGCCAATTTCATAATACTAATGTAAATATGAAATGTGGAAAAATGTTCACATTTCTGCACTGTCATCCCACATTTTCACATTTGCCGGTTGCATAAAACTGGTGTAAGTGTGAAATGTCAAAGTCAAATGTAACTGTAGTTACATCCGATATAATGACGTTTTTCTCTGTTTCGGTTTCATAAAACTCGCTTATCACAGTTTACATTTACATTTTACACCAGTATTTTACCTGGCGACGTAGACTGAAATTACTTTTGATATTTTCACTTTTAAACAGCGTAAATGATGATTAAACGGCAATTAAGTGGTTGATATTGAAGAAATACATTAGACTGCGCTTTCAGATGTAAAATACCGTAGCTATTTTGTAATTTTCTGATTGTTCAAAAATTACGTAATCAATTTCATTGGATAATGATCACAGTAGTGTCGTTAAGGTTGCACTACATTGAATATCGGGAACTTTAGGGCAACTGTGAAATGCCGAAGTAAGGTGTAAATGTAGTTACGTTTCGCATTTTCCTTTTATGAAACTGAGAATTGTGAGAATGTGACTACATCCTATGCAATATGTAAACTGTATTAACATGCATCAGTTTTATGAAATTGGCCCCTGTAGTGAAGGCATCATTAAGGCCGTACCTTTAAGTACATAGAGAAAGAGCAATGCTTTAATGACGCTACGCTTTAAATAATTTTTTTTGCATCTTATCTATTTGCCTTTAATGTCTTCTTTAGGATTAGGCTATATGTGGATTTCGATGGCCAAATCATGAGGGATGTTCATGACCAATGGGATGATAATGTCAAATTGGAAGGAGAGTATGGTTTTTCGACCATCTTTAAGGTATTCACTATTGATGTATATAGTAAAATTCCGTCGTTTAATGGAGAGACGAATTGCATCGATTATGAAATGAAAGATCAATGTCGGTAAGAAATTTTTACATTTGCACTAGACATCCTTGCGTTTTTCGCTTTTTGGGGGGAGAAGAAGTGATACAAAAGTATGGGACCTCGTGGGGGGTGACTGGGAAGGTGTTGCGGAAATCCTTTAAATCCCGATATTCGTAAAACCTATGATTAAAATTTCCAGAAGACCATTTCCTCTTCTATCAAAAATGTCTGCTCATTCAAAAACATCGCAACCAAATCGATCAGTATTGTATGCACCTGGTCTGCACGACACAAAGAATTATATAAAACCAAATACTATTTCAGATGGCAATGTCGAAGCGAAATGATTTATAATAAGTGTAATTGCACAACAATGTCCCTCCCACTACCCTCTCTGCCACTTGGGCCTGAATGCTCTTTTTCAATTTATGATACATGCTTGCAATATTCAAAGCAAGATGATATGCAATGTATAAAGGAATGTTTGAAACCCTGTGAGAAGAGGAAATATCAAATGGACATGGAAAGGCAAACAGCCCTTAAAAATGAAAATGAGGCAATAATTCAAATACAAGTGAAGAAATTTGATTATGTTATGTACACAGAGAAATTGCCTTGGACGTACGACACATTTGCGGGTGCAATTGGTGGCGCATTAGGCTTGTGGCTGGGACTCGATTTCGTCATTTTGATCGGCGCTGTCTTGGTATTTCTGTTATATTCTCTTTATTTATTATTATAACTGTATATTATTGGAGGACGCCCCATTGACATAGCCATATGCAATGCCTAATCAGATCGGGGTTCTGCACATCAAGGCTGCCTCTTACGTGTTCTTTTACTCACGCCAGCTTTAAACAGCACTCTCTCATGGCGAACCTTAAAGACTTCAAAGGATGGGACACAGTTTTCGCTTTAAGATCACGCAGGGATATGGAATTGAACTAACATTGTGCATGCAAAGGACCTAACAGGGCTCATTTTACAGTACAGTCAAAAACGGATAAGCGGACACCGCATAAGCGGACAAACCGGATAAGCGGACATTTTTGGCAAGCCCCGTGTACGACATTTGTATGTAACCATGACCGCTTAAGCGGACAAACCGGATAAGCGGACATTTTTCTCTTGCCGGGTCAATGTCCGCTTATCCGGTTTTGACTGTATTTAAAATTCACTTGTTATTCCTTTCATTTCTTAAATTAGAAGGGCCATCACACTGTGCTTAGATCTTTAACATTATAATAAAGTAACAATGGTGCCTCTTATGAACATGAGCGTGTCCTTTGGTCATTAAACATCACAAGGATAAATAATCGTTTTAGGATAATAATGTCCTTTGCAGTAAGTGTTTAAAAATCCGTTTTTTCTAAGCATCGAGAAACGTTTGGCACAATGGGGAAAATGTTTTTGGATTTTGCTGAAATTTGGTATGCTAGGGTACTTTAGGGTAGAACTTCCGAAAATGATGTCGGATTTTTTCACAAAAGTTTTCGCTTCGAGATAGGGCGGGAAATTTAAATTTGTGTGCTGACAGAAGTTCTTCAGTTATCGATAATTATGGACTCCAATTACAGCAGTGTTGAGATCAAAGTTAACTACAGTTATACAATACGCCCATTCATAAGTAGCGAATCGAAACAACGCTGAAATAAAAATGAATTGTGGGCTAAAAGGGGATGATGATATATTATAATAAGTCCAAGTAATATACCGCCGTCCATATCAAAACAAGTGGCGTTAGTATCGTATACTAAATTAAAAACGCTCAAATATTAATCAAGATATAAAATGGTTTTGCATGAATGAATTTTGGTACATATAAACGCATAAAAAATGTTACACTTGGCCTAAATCGCGGCGACGTCTCTAAAAGTGTGCTATCAGCCATGCCTCACTTGCGCCTGAGCTGTCATCGCGGTTAAAGTTAAACGCAACAAGTTTGTACTAGCGCCTGTACCGTAAGTATTCCTTCAATGCAAAAAATCATCATCGTAATTTTCATTTCACCACCTTGGCTAAAGCATACGATAGTTCTACACCTTACTTCGGCGGTGACGACGGTATATATGAAACTGATAGGCACTAAAATATTCTAATAGCTATGGGATTAGGGATATAGTATCCTGAGCTGCAGTAAATCACTATAAGATCCAAATATCTCTCTAATGAAGATAAAGCACGGGAAGGGATAATGTAGGATGGTATTAACTTATAAAAGAAAAAATGATTGCAGGAACTAATTGGGTACATTCTGGCACGACTCTTCCATACTATGGGGCTGAAGAAAATTAATGCAGGGTAAGTATTCAATGAATAGTAGTAATGCATGTTTTAGGGTACTGGTAGGCGGTGACTTGCGTTGCAATCTGGCGTGAAGTCGAGATAGCTTACAATATTCAGCAGGGACCAACTTCTCCAATGCATAAAATTTCTCGACTGTTCTTAACGCCCAACCCTTGACCACTAATGTCAATCATCAATTGTTGTATTCTTCAAATACCCAAATACTGCTTCTTATTCTAGTCATTAAGATATTTTTAGCACACCGATACCAAATCAGATACAAACGAATGGAGCAAGCAAAATACACCAAGAAGAAATTAATGAGCTCTATTTCACTTCGGCCATTGTGACATGGTCGAAGAAAAGTTTCAAGATGCTAATAGAAGCGCGTTATTCAATGAAGCTCGGCGTCATTCTTAAGCTGATCATGATCAAGACATTTTGGCTTTCTCTCGCTGTACTCTTTTGTTTTCTGACATTCCGCATGTGTTTGCTGTCAACCAAACAGTATCTGAGGAATCCAACAAAAACGAAAATGCAATTTTCATTGAAGAACGCTTTAATCATGCCAACATCCACACTCTGCGTCCCTGTCAGTCCCGGCAGTTTGGACTATATGCTTGGTTTTGGAGAGAATACCGCCTATGAATTTATAATAATGGAATATTTCGCTGAAAACCAAGGAAAAGAAGAAGCATTTCTGAATGCGATTGATAATAAATGGCCCCTCTCTATATACTCAATTATTTATAGGTATTTGTACACTTTCAATACAGCTGAAGGTTTTATGTTTGAACCAAGCGATCCTTGTCCCGTGGAACTGACATCCTCTCGCAACTGTCCAGAATTTGTTAATTTAGGGGAAAATGAATGGAAAGGCATTTTCAAACTTGAAATGGTACTGAAGCAGATGAATGTTTCTAGAAGCGAGCTTTTACAAAGTTTTGGATTACAAACATTGATGATTTACAATATTTCTGTTCTTTACATTAACGAAGAAAGCAACAAACACAATCAAAGCCATATCGAAATAAAAGAAACGTTAAGTGTAGACCGATACATGGGAGTATGCTTCAAAATAAATTTTTCTGGTGCAGCAATTCGATCAGAGGCCGAACTATTTAACATATCAATCGACAGCAATGGGCTCGGCTCCGGGTATGGGTATACATTTTTAAATAAATATATATGCCTCGATCTATAACCATAATATTAGGGTTGGAACGGAGAATTCCCCGTCCCAGGAATTTCAAATTCCCCGTCCTAACCCTAAAAGTTTCATTCAACCAAACATTTTGTTTGAATTTTGAATAATTTGAAGAGCAGGGTAATTAGAAAGTAGCAAACATTTTATTACGATAATATGTGGCATTCATCATTTCTTAACGCTCGTCCTACGCACCTACTCACACATAACCTGATTAATCTTCCAGTCCATTTTCTGCCCTTATCGTTAATGGACATCACTATTGTGTTTAAATTTCAGCTACATCTACTTTGATATGAATGGACATTATAAGCCCAATGACAGAATTTATGAAAGTTTTTGGGTTAATTTTGAACACAGTGATACATATATTATTGGCGTTAAGGAGTTTGATCACATTTTTCCAGGAAAGATAGAAGATCCAGACTGCACTGAATATGTATCACCAGAGATTTGCAGGTATCGTATGATCATTAAAAAGAAATACAATTATTGATGCAACAACTTCGCAAGGGCAATTAAGCAGATAAATGATTGATCCTTTGGAAGATTAGACAACATCCAATTTTCTTCTTAGAGAGGGAGATAAATGACTGTTGACCAAAAAACTGCGTTTGTAGGCTGGTTAAGAGATCTCTTGTCGCTCTCATAACTGTCTTTGCCCATTTTAAGCTAAAGTAGTGGATTTTTTCGATTAGGTAACTCAAAATACAAACTAAAATCAGCTTGTATTTAGTTAGGCTTTCCAATTAAAAGGCTTTTATTGGATGCTAAAACAGTGAGTCATACACAGATGAATTTTAAATTGTTTAACTGTACTAGTATAGGCAGCGCAAACACTTTAGACACCCGAGTTTTTTCAAGTATACTGTTCGAATACTCGCAAGATACGATACTAAGCGCGATCTGAACTCGATTATGGGTACTCTTTATTTGAGGCTGAGGGAGGAATCCAGCAACTAAAAACTTTAGCGCGAAATGAGCATTTGGCATAGGAGAAGCTTAGAATAATGAAATAGTCCGCAGCACATTTTCCCGTAACTTTAAATTATCTTTCGCATATCTCTTGTTTGTTTACTTCATATGTTTTATGATTTTCGGCACCCTGGGGCCAATTTCATAAAACTGTTGAGCTGTTGAGAATTGAGAATTGAGGAATTGAGGCGCGCTCGCATTGGTTGATATTCAAACTTGACCAATCGGCGTGTGCCTCAATTTCTCAATTCTCAATTCTTAACAGCTCAATAGTTTTATGAAATTGGCCCCTGAAGGTAAAATGGATCACTTGTTAGAAAAATATTTTTAAAATCGCGAGCATCTACACTGGCGGCTAAAAATGTCTTTGATCGTCGTATGAAGTTTTCCTTTTATCCCTTATATCACTATTTAAGAATCAATGCAAGCTTTTATCAGCTGGAAGTTAAAGAAATGAAGTCGTAATAGTCATCTAAGTAAAAATTATAGGAATAGAGTACTTCCATAGTTAGGTACCCCTAATTGCATGATTGCGTTGCATTTTGCCATATCGAATTACATGCGATGGTCTGAGACTTCTTGCCACTAGAATATATGGGTTAATTCGTGCCCTTACTTTAGGTGGGAATGTCGTGCGACACTTATCAAAAGGCTGTGCAACTGCACGGCAACAAGTTTACCGATACGAGAAGTTTCAAGATTATCCGATGAATGCACATTGGTCGCTTATCAGAATTGCTTGAAATATTATGCTGCTGATGACTTTGAGTGCCGAAAAAATTGTTTGCGGTCATGCAGACGCGAGACCTACAAATGGAAGTTTGACAATTCATATTATAGTGAATCTAAGAGTACGGTAAATTTAATATTAAGAGTCGACGAATTTGGTTATGCTGAATTCGTAGAAGAGTATGAATGGACGTTTGTGGAATTTCTGGGCGAATTCGGTGGCAATCTTGGTCTTTGGATGGGGCTCAATCTCAAAATAGTTGTAGGAGAAATTTTCTCGATAGTTATTGTGACTGGGAAACAAGTGATTGCATTCATTAGTGCAAAAATTGCAGGAAATGCTGTGATTGTAATTTGAGAACAGCTCGAAGAGATGATGAATGATGAGCAGTGTTTGTTTGCGGTCATTTTGGTGTTATTTGTGAAGCGTTTTTGCGGACACTATAATTGTTATTGTGTATGTACGCTAATTTGATTGTAGATGGTAAATGAAACGTGTTCAACACTCTCTATGTTCAGCTTATTACATTGGCTTCGACTTTCCATTTTTGCGGCGATTTATTTAAATTGACCGTCCTCTTTCGCATCTTTAATCCTCCGCGCAGCCCGCAGGACAAAGGCACAATTGTCTGCTAAGAAAGTCTATCTTATGTCCACTAAGTATACAATAGTACCCCTAGTGCAATCAACGGACTCTTTTCTGCTCTACTTGCAACAGTTAATATCACTTGCGTCGATCATAATGTTCTCATTTTCTCATGGTAGGTCTGGTGATTCTTTTACTGGTATAAGCGAGCTTATTTGTATGGGAAGATTCGGCCTGGGACCGAGTAATCTTGACCGATATAAACGAACTTCACTGTACTTTCCATGTACTTCTCGATTACGTAGATTTTGCTAAGCCAACCAGATTTATCAATCAACATTGGCGATATACAAAGTATCATAAAAAGTTTAACGAATAACTATGGGCACGCAAAAGTGAACCTGAAGCAAGAAAGTGGCAATCACATGAATTCTGCACAGCGTACAAAAGCCAATCGTCGACACGAAAGACAAGCATGGTAGAAGCTGTGGATGCAGGGCGCGGTCAGGAGAGAGTAACGTCTTCGGAGAAAGCGCCACAAAGTCGAAATTCGGTACGCTCGTCAATATTGACGTACATGCGTTGAGGGGTTAGTCGTGAATAGTCCATCGGGCGAGGAACGACCCATCGGAGGACGTACTGCTTGCGGGCGGCGGGAGGGACACGATTTTTACTCGACGTCTTCTTCGCACCCTCCGCCGTCTCCACCACGCCCGCCAGTCGCGCGTCACTATCCAACAGTCGTCGAACCGCCAATCCAATCGGACCGTTGGCCGCGCCGAAAATCGGCACGGCGCCGTTGGTGTTTTGCATCAACGCGAGCACGAAGTGCTTCATGTCAGCCTCGGTGACGCGCGGCTGCTTCGACGCCGCGTCGGCCGCGTCCGGCGACAGCGTCAGTCGCGCCCGCAACGCGCGGTACTGCGCCGTTGTCGACTCAACCCAATGAACGTTGCCCAGCAAATCCTAAAAGTGCAAATAAGCACCTGTGTATTTGAATCGTAAGGAGAATTAACCTACTCGAAAGTCGTCGAGCGAGCCTTGCCGTGTGCAGAAAAGTAACTTGTGACAAAGCACGTCCAGCTTCTCGCCGATCAAGGTGTGTACATCAATGGCTGAAGAATTAGACAGTCATATAGGCCGTAATTGTAGAGTCAAAATTTGTCGATCAGTAACAAGAAATCTTTTATTGAATAAGGTAAACTGCTTCGAAAGTCGATAGCGCTTCTTTCTATCAAAACCTATCAACCTATCAAAACCTTTCTATCAAGTGCCTAAAAACCGAGAATCATTCTTGGTGAAAAACGGTGTTCAAGCACCGAAAGGCGAGCTCATCTTTGCCAACTACGGTGCCTGGCGAAATTTCTTGTTACTAACCGAAAAATGTTGACTTCACAAACTCTCACCTTCGCGCGAAATCTGGCGCACAGCAGAGGCGAAAAGAGGGGGAAGCAGCAACGTAGTCAACTCGCAAACGGTGAGACCTCCGAGCCAGTGCAGAATCTAACAAAGACAATCATTGCCGTCATTCTACTATTGCACCGTCTCGCATTCCCAATTCGTCACAAATGTATTCAATGCGCAGGTAACATAATCGTGTCCTAAAGTTAAGAAACGCATAGCGATACTCAGCGCTATGTTTCATAATGGGCTTAAGTAATGCATAACTTAAGAACAGCTTAGGACACGATTATGTTACCGACTCAATTTCGTCAGCCTTGCGTTCGCATTGGACGCCTGACGAAATTTAGTGCGATGGCGACGAAACAAATGTATGATTGACGAAATTAAATGCAAAAGTGAAGAATTGAGATGCCAGGGGCCAATTTCATAAAACTGTTGAGCTGTTGAGAATTGAGAATTGAGGACGGTATGCCTCACAATTCCGGATTGCGTTATAAGACGCCACACGCGCATGCTTTGATTTTATGCAGTATCGTATGCATGCGCGTATGGCGTGTAATAACGCAATTCCGGAATGTGAGGCATACCGTTCACGTACCTTCTCAACAACTCAACAGCTTAATGAAATTGGCCCCAGACTGTGAATCAAAAGAGAGAAAAAGAGCAGCTACCTTTTCTGCTTCTTTGGATTCGTTAAAGAGCCGTTTTTGGAGTGAGACGGGCACCGGTCTGGCGCTTTGCCAAGATTCAATCCATGCGTTGCCCGCGGACGACATTCGTTCGGACAATCGGCCTGCAATTCATCGGTCATCACATCGCAACTGATAGCATTCGAACCGGTCAGCGGGTCGGCTTGGTCGACGATCCAATCTCTTGGCGAGTGCCATCGGACGAAATCCTCCATACAGCAGCCCGGATTCGCGGCCTGAAAACCACAATAATTCATATAAAAATTTTAAATTCCATCAAAGCGATATCCACTACTTCACCCCCAGAAGGCATTTTGTAACATCGAATTTACCGCATACACCACCCTGTGTCGTAATTCGTAACTTATGCATTCAGTTTAGTCAAACTCGCGTTCGAATTAAACGCAAGGATGATAACTGAGGCAAAAGTTACGAATTACGATGCAAGACGGTGTAAACTACTGGATATTGTAACTCAAGAATGAAACAATCAATAATGCTTACAAACTCTGCACATATAATATTTTCGAACTAAATTTGATGCCTAACCAGCTTACCTTGAACGCTTGCATGTCAGCCAAGAGACTGTCGCTTTGGGCTTTGGCGCGAGCTTTGCCGGCGTCGAACGAATCGCCCAACGACGTCAAATATTCGGCATGTTCTTCCAGCAAGTCTTCGGTCATGGGGCTGGGGTCCTGCAAAGAAACAATGCTCAGTATACCGTATCATTCTCAATATAATGTATCACTCACTTGAGTCACGGGAATATAAAGCGGAACGGATGGCTTGTTCAGCAGTTTCAAGTCCATCAGCGGTTTCAGGCGACCCTGAGGCTCGGCGAGATCGACGTTATCGACGTCTTCAATAGCGTCGAAGAAATCGTCCTCGTCCATAGTGTCGGAGAAGTTGGTGGTAGCTTCAAACGATCGATGGCGCTTCTGCTTCGATTCGATGCAGCACTGGAGCATCATCAGCTTCTGGTGTAGGAGGCAGGAGCCCATGTCCGGTGGAGCGTCGGTGTCGAAGCTAAACGAGAAAAGTGAGTGTGGTAATCGGTCGATGAGAGAAATGATCATTAATAGCTCAGAGGTCGTAATCATCAATTTCGTGTGGCGGCAGGAAGCTATACAATGAACAGTATACTGATTGCCATGTGGAGCCGCCCCCAACCTTAGTTTGTATCGCAAACCCTTCTCCATTCACAAATTGATGAATATAACCTCTGAGAATAGTGTAGACTGGGGCAGCCCTTTCCATTTTTAAAAAGGACACTTTTCGAGTCTAATCGATATGGAAAACATTCTTTTTGATTCGGAAAGTTTCCTTATTAGTGTGGAAATGTTATACAATGGGCCAGAACAACTTCGGGATGGGATGCGGACGAAGGGGAGCGCTACCCCTCTTTCAAGCGAGCCTCAACGAGAACGACAGTCATATTCGGTGAGCAGTTCTTCTCCTCGATATATCAACGAACTTACCCAGGCAGCAGATCGAACTTCTCCCAGTAGCTGCGCAAACAGATGACCACCTCGTGCCATATCTGACACATGCCAGGCAGACCGTGCGAACTCCACAGAATATGACACAAAGCGACCGCTAGTCGACTGGTAAGGCAGTCGGCGGGCGCTGACTTGCACTGCTTCAGCAATTCCTGCATAGTTCAGATGAATTCAGTTAGCGTCTAGGAGAATAAGAACAGTGGACGAACCATGTACTTATTGACGATGTCATCGGACGGAGTGAGAGGAGGAGACGGAGGTCTATCAGAAGTCACTTCCTTCACAGCGATACCGGGGCTCTCATGTCGAGCGCGATCTGCTTTTCCTCCTTCAGCAATCTGTTTCGCATTCGTCGTCTCATTGAGGTCAGAGAAGCCGCCGACTTCGTTGAAGATGGCGTCAATCAAGCGGTTGACAGTGGAAGAATCGAAGGGGAGAGAATAGGACTCCCCGCCGCCGGCTGGATTGGTCAGCGACAGATTGGGCTGAAGAATGCGAGCCGCCTGCGGTTGTGTCAGTCGTTCCAATGCCGCCGATCCCACTGCGTTCTCCTCGATCCCCAAAATAGCATCAATCGTCGATTGGTAACGCGTCGCATTCACCAACGACGTCAGGCACCCGTCTGTAACAGCGGTTGATTTGATGAAACATTCTGATGTACTCTATAGTTATTTCTCGTTTAATTTGCGATCCTGAGCCTTGATAGTTTGACATGGGTAAAGAGTAGTTTATTTAATCGTGATATGAACGTTCTCATTTCGTTTTGTCACAAAACGCACTGATACGAAACAAAACGTAAAAAACATGCTATTGTATTATCTATTACTCCGGATGCGATAACCTGCGGCACTTGAGGGCTTCTAAAAACGCAGTAACACGGATTACCGTAATTTCTCGAATTTTCTCGAACTGACCCAACGGGCTCATTTCGTTCAGCGGCTGTCGAGCTGGGGATTTACTAGATAAAATACAATAAATTAACAAGAGAGAAATGCGCTTTTCTCTCTCATTCGACCACCTATTTCGTCTCGGTGACACCAATTTATTCGACGTCAGATCAGCCGAGACGTTGACATTAGACGTAACTGACTGCTGAGAAAACATGAAAATAACCTACGCATCAGACACTGAAGACCAGATTCAAATGCGACGGCCGCCGTCCAGTACGGCGCGGTCATGGGGTCCAAGTCGGAGTAGACGTCGTTCTCGACGATCATGTCTTCGTTCAGATTCGGCCACGTCGCCGACAAACGAAACTCGCTGCAACAAAATGTACGTTATTTCATTTAGCGTATTTAAACAACGAAATTGACACTGTTGCGTTAACTCTGTTTTCTATGTTTCCATTCGGTAAGTAGACACCATAGCCGGTCAAGACTGGCTTTCAAGGCATCGCTTTATATTGTAAGAACCTTGTCAGAATCGTAATTTATAGTTCCGAGACAGCGCCTTGCGCTCTGCCAAGTAAGCAGCCACCAAGAGGATGTCTTAAGCTATTGAACATTATTATTATTAAAATCTAGCACAGTATTAAGCTATTTTTAACATACAATGTAGCCGATATAACTAAAGCTATTTTCTTCCAGAAAAGCAGTAATAATTGAATCCACAAACCGTAAAGGATCCTGCGCAGCGCCGAATGGCAGATGACTGTATGGACCGACCAGCAGTCCATTCAAATCCACATCGTCGTCAAAGTCGGGCAGCGGCTGCGTCCACTGTCTGTCCAGCCGCTCTTGCAGAGTGTAATCGACGCGAACGGAAACTTTTACAGGCGGCGGCGTCGGCAGCGGACATACCTGAAAATCATTTTGAAATCGAACGTCCGAAAAACGACGATGACAATAGGAGGGCACACCGATATGCGAAACTTGAGTAAGGTCTTCAATGTGGCGCGAAAAATCAATAATTTGCACGACCAGCACGAATATACCGCAATAACATTTGTGTTGGTTTCATAAGAAATTGCCGGTTTTGCCACATGCTTTTAAGAACTTCCTAACACCTATTCACTATGATACCATGGACCGGTAACATAATTGTGTCCTACGCTGTTATTAAGTTATGTATTACTTAAGCCCATTATGAAACATAGCGCTGAGTATCGCTATGAACTGCTTAAGTTTAAGACACGATTATGAAACCGGCCCAATGGATTGTAACATAAGTAATGTCGTTTTTTAAAATATGCAAAAAATTATTTTACTGAACCGTGCAACTGCAATCGAAAACATAATCATCCTCTCTTTCGATAACAGAGTCCCATCTTTGTGGCAACTGTTCGAAACCGTGGTTGTAGAAAATGGTCGGAACTTGTAAAAGTAGAAAAATGACATTACTCATATTACAACCCAATATACAAGAGAGCAATTTTGACGTACAATTTTCTCTTTGAACAAGTCGAGAAGGCCGGCGAGATTGGTGTGGCGCGGCTGGCCATTTCGCAAGGC